>CAUYUJ010016394.1:938539-963735 GCA_963575745.1 Prorocentrum cordatum | reverse complement strand
CTCGCGGCACGAGCGAGGGCTCCCCGAGGCGGCCGCCGCCCAGCTGCTGGGCCTGGAGGCCGTGGGCGACGACGGGCTGCCCGTTCTGGACGGTGGGCCGCCGCGCGCGTCGCCGCCGCCCTCGGAGCACTACGTCACCCGCGGGGGCGCGAAGTTATTCGGAGGGGGATCGCCCCCTGGAGGCGGGTCCCGAGAAGGCCTCCTGAAAGACGAACGGGGGGCGAAGTTGAAATTGACGCCTGCCCTCAGAACGTACGCCAGGAAATAAGAAACGCGTCATGACGAAGCAGCGCCCCTTCACGCTGAAACTGACGCCGGCCCTGTGCACGAATGCAGGAAAAAGAACATGTCACGATGAGAAAGACGGACGGGGGCGTCCTCGGGAGGGCACTGCCCTCCCTCCCCACTGGGATGCGGCTCGCTCTCGCGGCGCGTCACGAGCCGCGAGGGGCGAGGGTGCCCTTCTCCTGGGCGGCGGCGCGAGGGCGCGGAGGCAAGCGCGCGCCGCGCATCGCGGGGCGCGATGCGCGAAATTGGGTGGCCTGGGAGCCCCTTCGGTGGGCCCCTCGGCGGGTCCTCGGCAGTCTCGGCGCTTTCTGGTCTCCTTGGGGCACTCGGGCATGTCGTGCGGGCGGCCCAGGGAGCCCCGCGGCGCTTCTCGAGCGGCCCAGAGGGATCTGGCAATTCGGCATGCGGGCCCCTCGAAGATTGCTCTCAGTGCTTCAATATTGCGGATTGGGGACTCTGGATGTTCACCACCCACCGCCCGCTCCCCCGCGCTTGCCCAAGTTGTCCTTTCCCGCCCTAGTTCTCTTCGCGGACCTTCCTTCTCCTCCCCCATTCTATGGGCAGTGCACCACCTCCTCCTCCTCCTCCTCCTCCTCCTCCTCCTCCTCCTCCTCCGCCCGCCCGCCCGCCCTCCCTCCCTCCCTCCCTCCCTCCCTCCCTCCCTCCCTGCCCCTCCCCTCCCTCCAATCTTCCCCGTCCGTGTACAAGTACCAGGCTCCGCCATCAGAAGGTGGACACTCCCATCCTCTACGAGCACCGCCATTCAAGGATGGGCGAGCCCATGAGCCGCACCCTCGGAAGGGTACCCCATGTGACCTGAATGGTTTGGGTCGCTTCAGCTGGCGGAGGGGCTACGTTCTTGAAGGATGTTCTGGTGCATTGGTTTCGACAGTACGCGTAGCCGCAAGGGCGTCTCGACGGCGCGCCTGGGGGGAAAATGAGAGGGCGTGTGCTTTCTCAGAAGGCTCAGGAGGCCTCAGGCCATCTGATAATGATAAGATCCCTGAGCCTTCTCCGAAGCCGCAGACGGCTTCTCAGAGCGCAGGAGAGTTTCTGAGAAGCCTCGCCGCCTTCTGAGAAGGCCTGCTCCCTCTCACTTCCCCACGCGGCGTTCCGCCGATCATCAGCGCTACAGCAGCGTCGTTCATCCCGTCCTATCGCATCGTGTCCTTCACCCTCGATTCTCAGTATCGTGTCCATCCTCCGTCCAGCACCGTCCATCCTCCGTGTATTCCACTCTACTCTTATCCTAGAGGGCGTCAGTGCTACAACGTCGTATCCATTATACCGTATCGTATTCATCACCTTCACTCCTCACCATCATATTCATCCTCCTTCCAGCGCTGCCTATCCTTCTCGCCGTTACACCGGCGCCGTAAGCCCCCCGCACCATCATACCCATCCTCCTTATAGCGCTGTCCATCCCCGCTGTCCAGCGCTGTCAGTCCCACTCGCCGTCGACCACAAAGGAGTGCCCCTCAAGATCCAAGCTAGGTTGTTTCACTCGGGGAGAAGTGAGAAGGAGTGGGCCTTCTCAGAAGGCTCTGAAGTCTCCTGGCCTTCTTGAGAAGTTTCCTGAGCCTTCCCCGAAGACACGGAAAAAACCCTTAGAAGGCCGGAGGCCTTCTGAGAAGCCCCGCCGCCTTCTGAGGAGGCCATCTCCTTCTCCTTTTCCCCCCTCGCTCGCCGCCGATTCACGAAGCTCAGCTGACGAGGGATCCCCGCCGTGGCCTAGACCCGCCGTGGCCAGAGAAGCCCCTTCGCCATCGAACACAATGGAGTGCCCCTCGGAATCCAAGCTAGGGGGGTAACTTTTTGTTTCGCTGCAGTCAACCCGCATAGTAAGGACGAGCAGCTTTCCAAGGCTACAGTACCCTTGCATCCTGACCCTGCGGCCCATCCTTGGCCGCTTTCGCTGGCCGCGCACCGCCCGCAAAGCGTCGGCATGGCCTTCCGAGGCCTTGGCACCCTTACCGCGCGTCCTTATCACACTGGCTGACTGCAGGAGATAACTTCTTGTTTCTCTAAGCTCAGCTGCCGAGGGATCCCATGAGCACGTCTGCCTGCCTGTCTGTCGTCCAGCGCTGCCCACCCTCCCCGCCGTGGCACCCGCGCCGTCGCGTCCCGTGCTGCCGCCTCCTGCCGCGCAGGACGACCAGCTCTGAGCCTCTTCGCCGTGCGCGCTCGCGCGCGCGGCTCGCGCAGGGCCTCGGGGCACTGGGGGGCGAGGGCGGGGGAGGAGGAGGAGAAGGAGGAGGAGGAGGAGGAGGAGGAGGAGGAGGCGGAGGCGGAGGAGGAGGAGGAGGCGGAGGAGGAGGAAGGGGAGGGAGGAGGAGGGAGGAGGAGGAGGAGAGGGAGGAGAGCAGGAGGGGGGGAGGAGGAGCAGGAGGGGGAGGAGGAGGGGAGGAGGAGGAGGCGGAGGAGAGCAGGAGGAGTGAGAGGAAGGAGAGGAGACCTCCTCCTCTCACGCCTCCTCCTTCCTCCTCCTCCTCCTCCTCCTCCTCCTCCTCGTCGTGTTCCTCCTCTCCTCTCCTCCTCCTCCTCCTCCTCCTCCTCCTCCTCCTGATTTTGCTTCCATTGTCCTCCTCCTCTTCCTCCTCCTCCGTCGCATCCTTTTCCCCCTTCCTCGTCCTCCTCCTCCCACCCTCGTGTTTTCTTCTGCCTAACCTTGCGCGAGGACGCTCTCACAAGTTGCGTTGCCTCTTCATATCGTTATTGCGCCTCTTATTGCTATTATCATTATATTATTATTATTCGTAGTGTTAATATTATTATTTTTATTAATTATCATTGTTATTATCATTAGTAGTAGCAGTAGTAGTAGTAGTAGTAGTAGCAGTAGTAGTAGTAGTAGTAGTAGTAGTAGTAGTAGTAGTAGTAGTAGTAGTAGTAGTAGTAGTAGTATTTGTAGTATGTGTAGTAGTAGTATTTGCATTTGTATTATTAGTATGAACATTCTTATTATTAGTAGTAGTATTACCATTCCGAATGCTATTATTATTATTAATCTTAGTAGTAGTAGTAGTAGTAGTAGTAGTAGTCCTCTTCCTCCTCTTTCTCAACCTCCCTTCTCCTTTGATGCTAGCATAAGTGGTTTGTCCTGCCCTCTCCTCCTCCTCCTCCTCATCAGCATCAGCATCTCCATCATCATCAGCATCATCATAATCATCTTCATCTTCATCTTCCGTAGCCATTTTGGCTCAAGGCTAAACGGGTAGAAGCTTCGGAGAAGCGAGGTAACCTGATTAGCTTTGGGATATCCACTGCGTGCTGGCTCAGGCGGGGGCCTTGCTGGCGCAGCAGAGGGCTGCAGCTTCGCCTGCAGGAGGCTTTCAACTCTGTCTTGACCACCCGTCAGACATGGCGCTGGCGGCAGGTGGAAGTTCGAGCTCCGCGGGAGGCCAGCAGGATACACTGCTCGCGAACATTCAGAGGATGCTTGAGACGCAGGAAAAAATATCACTGGCAAAACCGAGACGCTCATCAAGGAACAAGCGGCTGAAGTACTCCAGCTTCGGACGGAGGTCACTGCGAGTATGAACTTCTTGGAGAGTAAAATCGACACGGCGATGAAGGACACCGACGAGCGCATCTCGAAGTCGGAGCAGATCATGACTGGACATGGCATCCCTGTGGATGCTGAAAATAAGTACATCAATGAAGCGAATGAGAAAGTGGCTGCATTGGAAGCAGATATTAAGAAGTTGCAAGCTATGCAATCAGCCACACCTTCGACGGCCTCTTCTGTCGGTGGTTCGACTCGCTCCTTCTCTGACTCTAGTGGATCGAAGGCCAGACGAGTTGATGGCCCCAAGAACGACTTGATTAATAAGAATCGCAAATGGATTGGAACATTCCCTCGGATACTTTTCGCTCGTGGGCGCAGATTGCACTACACCAACACCGTACTTCCCCTTCTCCCTGCTGATCTTGCACAAGAGATTACGCCCAACTTCCCTCGCACTGCAAAGACATATAGCTTGGAGTTCTCGACCGAGCTTGCCGCCAAGAGGTTCCAGGACCTTGTTGCTGCGTCACCAGATAGTATGAAATGGACGGACCCGCGGAACCAGAGCGTCCACCAGATTAAGAGCCGTGGTGACATGCCGCTGGACGTTCGGGTTCGGCAGAGAGCATGCAGCCACATCTACGCCAAGCTTCGTGATATGCTATCTGCAGCTGGTCACGACCTCACCAGCACGCGCCTTGGTCAATGGCAACCAGGGCATGATCAACCTGTATGGGGATGCTGACAATGGCGAGATCTGGGAGATGATCTACATCAAGGGCAACGAAGTTGCAGGATGGTCGTTCGAGCCAAACCTCACGAACTGCCGCATCTGGAAGCTGAATGACGAGGCTGTAATCGATGCCATCTCGACGGCCACCAACTCAGCGAACGACCCGTCCGTGTACCTGTGAGAACTTGGTTCAGAGGCTGCTGAGAGCCTGCCGGCGCAGGCCGAATCTTCTCGCATGAATTTGATGAACAGAATGCAGGGTGCCTCTGCTATGTGTAGTCGAGGCGGACTCGCCAGGGATATTGCAGATGATGTGGGGTCCAGCAATATGCCGTTCTCTCCTCCCTCCGCTCTCTCGATTGTCACCTGGAATGCTCATGGTCTTTTTGGTGCGGTGAAGGCTACGAAGTACGCGACTGCCTCCAACCGCTGGGGAAAGTTCATTAGTCTCAGCCGTCGTTACTCAGTTGTGTGTGCACAAGAGACGCATGGTCAAGTAGCAGATGTGTCGCATCTCCAGCATGATCTTCGCAACTCTAGCATTGGTCACTCGTTCTATGATGATGATAGTCGCACTGGTGGTGTTATTACAGTTATGTCGTCATCCTTTTCTGCACTGTTTGATTCGATTGAGCATATTCCACTGATTGTCGGTAGAGTTCTTCTCCCTGTCTGCAAGGGGAAGCACGGCACGCTTGTGATTGTGAATGCGCACCTCCCTAACGTTTGTGATCCCATTGCTACGTACTCTCACTACCTTTCCAGGATTTCTGATGCCCTTCCTGATGCTGCTACGAGTTTTAACATTATCCTCGGGGACTGGAATTTCGTATATGAAGATGAAGGCAGGCTAATGACTGATGGGAATGGTTTTAGTCCAGGCGATAGGGCACACACTGACCTGTTCCATCGGAAATGCGGTTCTTGGGTTGAGTTCTTCCAGGAATGTGACACTAGACGTGAAATACGGGACAAGATTATTTCTCAGACGTCCCGCCTCGACCGCATTTACTCGGACATCCCCTCGGCTCTCTTGGCTGATTTGACCATCAGCACATCTGTGGTGGGGAGGCTTAAGAATATTCAGAGCTCGGACCACATTCCCGTCCTGTCAGTGATCGAGAGATATGCCCCACCTGCCCATGCCCAAGCCTTTGTTCCTCTCTGGCTTGCTCGTCATCCTATATATCAGGAGATGCTGTCCTCTGCTCTTTTGGCTATGCTTGCTGAAAATGACCATGGCCAGCAATATGCTCTTCAGACTCTCGCTCGCACCAAAGATATCATGCACACCACGTGTAAGCGTGCCAAGAAAGCTGTTGCCAGTCGACCTGCCTCGTCGTTATCTGAGAAGTTGCACTGGTCTCTTCATGCTCTTCGCGGTTGGCGTTTATCCAGGGAGCATATGCTTATTCGTGCTATTGAATGCTATGAACATCTTGGTAGCTTCTTTAATCTTGTTACTCTTGAGCTCGAACATCCTGCTGCTCTTTTTGCTCATATCCAATCTCTGCAGACCCAGATGCTAGACAGCGAGGCCACACTGATCGAAAGCTCCCCGTCTGAAGAGGCCACCAAACGAGCCGCCCTGGAGAAGATAAGTAGGAAACAGGACATCTGGAAACGGTTTCGAAGACGCACCTGGCTTCCAAGTGTGAATGACTCTCATGGAAATCCATGTGCTTCCCTGGAGGATTCTGCGGCTGCCCTTCGTGATCACTGGGGTACCATCTTTGGTGACTTCGAGGCTGACACCAATCTTTGGGATGAGATCCTGAACTTTTCTCAGAAGGCCCCTGATATCTCTGAAGATTTCTGGAAAATCGACTTTGAGGAGTTCAATCAGATGCTCCAAGCCCGTTCTCCATCAATGCCTGGAGAAGATGGTTTGCCGTATCAGTGCTGGACGATCGGACCAGCTCCCAAGGTTCTATTTGCTGTATACTCTGGGTTGTGTGACGGCAGCATATCCGACTTACCGAGTGATATGCGACGTCTGCTTATGGTTTTCTTGCCTAAAGGTACCAAGCCACATGATGAAGGCCCGATGCTTACTCGTGATTGTGCTGAGACGCGTCCATTATCCATGGGCAACACAGATGCTAAGCTTCTCTCCTGTGCTTTCTGCATCCCACTCTCTCGCTTATCTAAGACGGTCGTTGATGAGTCACAAACATGTGTGTCTGGCCGAAGTATGCTTGGCAATGTTGTCTCTGCCGAGAGCTGGGGAATTCAGCAAGACCTCCAGGGGCATGATCATGCCGGTATGCTGCTTACTGATTTCGCTGCTGCATTCCCATCCATCCTGGTCGGTTTCATGCTTGCCGTGTTGCAATCGATGGGCGTCCCTAGTTTTGTACTCGGGTTCTACACTCTGCTCTATCGTGATAACTACGGTATCATAACACTCGGGGGCAAGAGATTTGATGGTTTCCAGATTCTCCGAGGTGTTCGGCAGGGTGACCCCAGTAGCATGTGTCTCTTTTGTCTCTGCCTAGACCCCATCTTGCGATGGTTGCGAACGCGTTCGGGCACTCATATTCGACGGTCTCTTGCATATGCTGATGATTGCTTATTTGCGATGCACAACATCCTGACACCTTTGCCGCGTGTATGGTCCTTGCTTGTTCTCATTGGTCCTGCTTGTGGTCTCTTTCTCAACTCGAAGAAATGTCAAGTACTGGTCTGGGGCTCTCTGAATCTAACTCTTCTTCGCGATAGTGTAAATGAGTATCCCAATGGCCTGGCTGAGATTGAATTCGTTAGACACGCTAAATATCTTGGTATTTATTGGCCCTGAGGCGGGGGATCTCGGATGGCAGGAACCTCTACGGAAATTCTGTTCTCGGACCCGATCTCTCAGACAGATGGGTCTTGGCTTAGCTGCTACTTTATCTACATTCCAGGTTATGTGTTTATCGGTCCTGCAGTTCGTGCTCCAACTTTATCCTGTCCCTCAGCATGTTCTTAAGATATAGCAAGAAACACTTCAATTGCTTATGGCTGCCCCCAGACACTCACTCTCGTATAATATGATCACTCGCCTTAAGTCTCTGGGTCTGGACTGCGAAGCAAAGGAGATTGTCAACCTCTCGGCTGCCTCAAGGGTTCGTTTCGCTACGTCGTGCTCGGCTGTGGAACAGGCTCGAAAAGAGATCCAAGAAGTTCTTCACTCTGATGAACGTATTGTATCTAGATGCTGTACCCGCTTCCGACCCAGTTGGTACAGGTCCTCCTTTCTCTGCTCTATGTTTGACGTTATCACGATAGTTATGTCTGTGATACCGGAGCTCCCTGATAATAATAAGAACCTTCAACCAAAGATTTACTCCGCTCTTCATAAACGTACTCCCGCTGGTGTTCTTCCGATGGATGGAGTGTATACAAGACTTACGAAATGGGTTCCTGATATGCGTCGCTGTATGCTCGACTCGTGTATAAAGCAAATCCGCTCTGTCTGCCGTATGACTAGCACACATATTGGATTCAGTGTCTTACGATCTTGCTGTCGAGGGGTATGCACTTCGGCCAGATTCCGGGATATGACTCGTCCATCGTGCTGCTTTGGATGTCCTATTGAGTACTCTGCTGCAGGTGCCCCTGTGAACCTCGACAACATGAAGCACTACCGTACGTGTCCCAGATTAAAAAGCTTGTGCCTCCGCTGGATGGGCAGAGGTTTTCCTGAGGAGACAGCTGAGAGGCCGTGGTTTTCCTACATCCTCCTTCTCTTCCCTCTGTGCGCCAATCGTCGTCTGCTCTGTGCTTGCATGTGTGGCGCATTTCTCAGTGTTCATGGTCACGTTCGTAACCACCTCGCTGGTACCCCAGAGCAGGCTTTCGAAGCTAGGCTCCGATCACAGGCTCGGCGGCATAGGGCTGTTGCGAAGGCCTGGAACGAAATGGGGATCGAACTCTTTGGGTAAACCCTGGCCCCCCCCCCAAAAAAAACATCTTCATCTTCATCTTCATAATCCATAGCCGTTTTGGGTTCGAACCATTGGCTTTAGGTGCGGCGCGACTGCGAATCTTGTTGTTTCTCCCGATGATTCCTCACCAGCTCACTCAGGACCTGCATGGCCATCTGCTGCACGATTTGACCGCCTTGAGCAGTACGCATTCCGAAGGGCTTGCGCAAACGGGTCGTGGGTTCTGGCAGCATGGGTTGGCCTGCAACAGAACTTCGAAGAATCTGCTCGAATCCGACAGCGCCTACAACATTTCAAGTCACATTACGTCAGTGTCATGTGCCGCTTTCGCGCGCCGCGTCATCGGGGAGATGTTCCGCATCCTTGGAAGCCAGCTGGGACATCGACGCGAAGGGCGACTCCCAGGACAACGACCCCGACACAATCGCCGACAATGTGGACTGCGACCTGGACTCCCGCGCGGACTAAGGCAACCATGAGGGCAAGGACTTTAGCTCGGATGGAGGTCTGAGCGACACGACCGTTCAGGGCAGCAGCATCGATTCTGGCGACTACGGCTACACAGTACACCGTAGAATCTGAAAAGAACGACCCCATGGTTTATAGCACCCGCGTATCCACGGGCATGGACGCGTCTACCCTCGCATTTTCTGGCCACCCTGCCGCAGCCGCGGCGCCCCCTTGCGTGGCTCGGCCACGCGTGCTGGATGTGTTGAAGGTTGCTGAACTGTTCGTTATTCGACGAAAATGGCGGACACAGTATGCGTGAGGCCTCCTCCCAAACCGGCGTCTCCGCTGAGTATGGCATCTTCGGTTATTCCGAGGTTGAGCTCCTCTCTAGATCGATCGATGCGGCGAGGCGGGCGCTCTACGAGGATCTGATGGTTAGGGCCGCGGGCATTGAGCGGGAGTTCAACGTGCCAGAGGCCATTCAGGGGATCGAGGACGTTTCGGTTCCGCTTTCGGAGCTGAGCCTCTTCGACAGCGCCGCCGAGGAAGCCTTGCCGGCGCTCGCCATCGCACTCAGGAGAAAAAATGATCGACTTCGGGTTTGTGTTTGCTGAAGCTCGCGCGTTCGTCTCTGATGATTTCGATGTCACATTATGTCACGCATGTGGTCGAGGGTATATGTTTCTCCGCGCCATCCACGGATGCTCCAGAGCCGACCGGTTCCATGGCCAACGAAGTGGATTATTTATTTTTGCCCAATCTCGCGCCCGAAGGGATGTCATAGAACATGATGAAGCCAGAGATGCCCTGAGGGATTGGTTCTTTGAGTGCGGTGGCCCGCCAGTTGAAGCCGACGTCATGCTCCAAGACATCGGCTTTCCGAAGGGTGATGAAATTCCATTCGCACAATTATTGGAACGAGTTGCGATGCTAAATACTGGCTTTAGGAAGATTGCTCCATGGATTTATGCTCTGGATGATTTTGCCATGACACGTTCGCTGAGGTGTCATGCGTAATTGCAGTGTGGCTCGTGTTTCTTTTGCAGGTGTTGCCAAATGTAATCGCGAGTAGCATGTCCAGTGCACGCTTTCACAGTATCGCATATTGGATCGGAATTTCCCTTGCTCCGCTGTTTCTGCTACTGGCCCGCTCGCCCCCCTGCTGGCCAGTATCGTCATCATCATCATCATCATGGTAATCATAATCGTCATCATCATAATCATCATCGTCAGCAGAAGCATCAGCATCACCATCACTATCACAACCGCCAGGACCATCAACAACCTTATCAGCATTATTCGTATTACTCTTGCCATCGTCATCATCACCATTATCATCATGAGTGCCATCATCATCAGCAGCATCATAACCATAAGCACCATCAACACCGTCATCATCATAACCAAAGTCATCACAACCAACATCGTCAACATCATCAACACCGTCATCATCATCACCATGAACAGCATCAGTATCACCATCAGCATTAGCACAATCATCATCGCCATCACCATCAAGGACAGCAACAACATCATCATCACCATCAGTCGTCATCATCATCGCCGTCACCATTGTCGGCTCAAGGCTCGAGTCGCGCGCGTCCGTTTCCCTGGCCACCTCGCTCCTCACTCGCCCTTCCTTCACGCGCCCCCTCTGGCTCCATCCCCAACTCGTCGGCAATGGAGCGCGACGTGGACCTCGGCGCCGCGCCGCCGGCTGGCGCTGCGCTGGCGGCAGCGCCCGCCGCGGTTCCGGGGAGGGGCAACGGCGACGCGGACAGCGAGGAGGCGCCGCCGGCAGACGGCGCTGCTGGCGAAGGCGCCGCGCGTCGTCGACGGCGGCGGCAGCCGCTGGATGGCGCCCCGTCCGTTGCGCCGGCCCGCGGCGGCGAGGCGGGATGGGCGACCTCGGCGCCCGCGTCGAAGTTCTTTGACGCGCGCGCCACCTGCAACGGGGAGGTGCCTGCGCGCGCTCTGCGGGTGCTGCGCGGAGGCGTTGGGGCGCGGGCCCGCCGCGCCGGCTGCGTCGCTTGCCAGCGCGGGCCGCCTGACGGCTTGAGCGGGCGCGTGCGCCTCTCCATGGGGAGGCGCGCGGATGCGCGGGCAGCTTCTGACGCAGCGGGGGCCGCGGGCCCGCGGGTCGGGGCGCCGCTTGCCGGGGCGGAGCCGCCGCTGGCGCGGCCTACAGCGGCGCTGGCGCAGAGCGATGGGCCAGCGCCGGGTGGAGAGCTCCAGAGCATGGAGGCTAAGGACGACGTCAGTTGGGTCGGCCTCCGCGAGAGGCGCGGCGCCATCTCGAGCGTCCTGGAGTGGCGCTCTGCTAGGCAGTCGCGGACTTCCAGACGGCGTCGCGCAACTCATGCCCGCTGTGGCGGGTGGCGCGGGCGAGGTCCGCGGCCTGAAGGCGCTCTTCTTCTCGGATCTCCTCCTCTCTGCGTCGCGGAAGCGGCGAGGAGGCGCCGGGGGCCAGAAGGGGGAGACGGCGGCGCGCGCGCTGGCCAGGCGGATCCGTCTAGTCTGGGAGGGATTTCGGGACGTCTTCCAGCAGGAGGCGGAGCTTCGCCGGCGCGGCGGCGCCAGCGCTGCGCTCGCAGCAGCGCGAGGCTCGGCGAAAGACGCCCAGGCGATCGAGGAGGCCCTCGCTGACGAGGACGCGCGGGAGGCGATGCGGGTGGTGGACGGGGAGCTGCCGCTCGCCCCTGACGCGAAGGCGCGCCGCGCGCCGCTGCTTCCCAACGCTGTTCCCCAGGGCAGCGTCCCAGCCGGACATCCCAGCCGCGCAGCCCACGGATGACGATGTAGACCGTTTTCTGGCGCAGTTGCGCTTGGCATATCTGCGCGCCCCGAGGCGCCGCGGCGCCGGCCCGGGAGGCGCCCGGGAAGAGCACTGGGCATGGATGACACAGCGCGAAGAGGTTTGGGACAGCTTCGCCGAGGTGATCCTGAACCAGCAGCTCGGCTGGGCGCCGCGCGGGGCCGCGAAGGCTTGGCTGGGCGCCTGCGTCTTGGCCAGGGACCAGGAGGAACGCGACGAGGTCCAGCCGTTTGCCCAAGGCACCCTGCGTCACCGCGCGGCGACAGTGAGTGCTCCGTGGGAACCGCAAGCGGTGCAAGGCAGCGATGCTGGACTTAGACAGCGGGCGCCTGCAGTGCGCGCGACGAGTGCGACCGGGCCGTTGCGGCGCAAGCCGTTCAAGCGATGGTCCCAGTGCTGCTGCCGCGGGCTCGCGGCGGGCTGCGCGCGGCGGCGGCGCGCGGGCGCGCGGGGCGGGGCGGCGGCCGCGCGCTGCTCCCCATGGAGAAGGGGGGGGGGGGGTGGCAGAGGCGACGCGCTCACCAACCAGCTCTTCCCCAAAAGCTGAGACCAGGGCGCAATGTGGACGCGGCAGCGCCCCCTGCGCACCCTGAGATGGAGCCGCGAGCCCTCGTGCTCCACCCCGGCGCGCCGCCCGCTGCGCCGGGGGCGCCGGTTGGCCCGGCCGCAGCGCCGGCCGACGGCAGCATGCTGGCAGCGGGGAGCTCAGAGGTGGCCCGCCGGGCGGCGTCGCGGACGCACGCGCGCCCCCGCCTGAGAGAGCTCCAGGCCGCCAGACTGGGCGCGCAGCAGGCCCTCGCGCTGCTGCGAGCCCGGGGCGCGCAGCAGGCCCTCGCGCTGCTGCGAGCCCGGGCGCTCCAACTACACCTTCCTCGCGCGCACCTGCGGCGCCCCGACGACAGGCCCGCGCCCTGGGCGCTGCGCTCCTGGCGGAGGTGCAGCTGGCGCGCGGCTGGCGGCTGGATGGATCTCGTCGGGGCCTCTCGGGGGCCTCCTAGAGGCAGTTTGAAACTTCTGGGGAGGGCCTTTCTGGGGCCTCGTGGGGCCTCGACCTTGGGGGCCTCTTGGGGCGTCTCGGGGGCTTCTTGGGGCCTCTCGGGCGCGTGGGCTCGGATGTTCAGTTCGCGTTCCCCCTCTTGGGCCCCTCTTGGGGCCGTCTTGGGGTCGTCTTGGGGCCCTCTTGGGCGTCTTGGGCGCCTCTTGGGCCGTCTTGGGGCCCTCTTGGGCGCCTCTGCGGCCGTCTCGGGGCGGTTGTGGAGGCCGCTCGGGACGTCTTGGAGCGTCGGGAGTCAGAAGAATGGAAAGCCCAAGAAGCATGGACAAAAACCGTAGGAACCTCGTGGGGAGTCTCTCTCAGGGCCCTCTTGGGAGGGCTCTCGGGGTTCTTCGGGCGTCTCGAGGGCTTCGCGGGCCGTCTCGAGACCATCTTGGGCGTCTTGGGCAAATCTTGGGCCGTCTCGAAGGCCTCTTGGACCCTGCTGAGAGCTCCCAGGGGCCTTGTTCGCCCGTTTCGGGGCCCAGCTCGGCGGGGCGACCGCCCCAGAGGCCTACGTGCGACATGCCCTGGGCCCCAGTAGTAGCGCGCAGGGTCCCATTGGACACCAGAGGTTCGGGCTCCTTAGAAACTTGCAAATCTCTGAGTCTCAGGGTTGCATGGCCTCGGGACATTTCATGGCGCGCTGAAGGCGCGGTGGCGGATTTTGGCTCGAGTGCTCAATCTGGTAGCCAAGCCTGTCCAGTCCTGGCCCTGGCAGGTCAGCCGCTGCGCTTGGCTCTGCAGAGGTTGCGATCTGAGTGATGGCTTCTGCCTGGAGACAGCCCCATGTCCGGTTTTCCTTGATGCGCGACCTTACGAGGCGGAGTGTGTTGCCGAGGTGATGATGATAAGTAGGTGCGCGAGGCGTTTGAGAAATCGTCGCGCGGTAATTCGGCACTCGAAGATCCACTGCGGCATCCCGCAGCATTCAGCACCGCTTCTACCGCGTTCCAGCGATTCGGCTTTTGCCAAGTTTCGCCGCAAGGCGCCAGCCATGGACGGGCTTCGCCCCCCGGCGTCATCTAGTGGAAAGAACGATGCGTCGCCTCGCCGTCCGTTCCGACGCGATGCCTTCCGTCTTGGGGATGGCGCCGCGGGCGCCAGGGCAAACGCCGCCTCGGGCGCTGTGGGCTTGCGATGGGTTTACCGCGGTGCCGGCTTCGTCTACTTGGGCGCGGGCCGCAGGATTTGCCGCGGGTTTGCCGCGGCGTCGGCGTCGTCCACTTGGGCGCGTCGGGGACGAGCGGCGCGGCGACATGTGCCGATTGAAATCATCGCCCTGGAGTCGACCGCGGATTCACTTTGGCGCAAAATCATTGGGCACGGCTGCCCTTGCCCGTAGTTGTGCACAGTGTGCGAGGTTGGCAGCGTCGATTCCGAAGCTACCCGTGCGAAAGCCAATGTGCACCCAGGTGCCGTGCAAACGGGCCACGAGACCATGGCGCCATATCTTCAGAGGGACGTTTTTTTCTTATTTGCCGCAGTCTGGTGATGTTGATGAGGTCCAGGCTGCAGGAGATGTTGGTTGCGATCTGTTCATTATGCTGGCAAGTCAGTGTGAACTTTGCTTGCGGCGTCGGCATTCACGGGGCATTTTCCGTTGCCAGTGAAGTATGCGACGAGAGTTGTTCAATGAAGCAGCGCGCGCGATGCAAGTTTGGCGGCGGGGTGTAACGGGCAAGCAACGGCAGCAGGGAGGTTTCTGCAGATGGCGCAGGTAGCATGGGGAGCCACGACACAGACGCGGATAACCAAGAGGACGAATCCGCCAACTCTCCAGGGAATCTTGTTGTGAGGCATGCGTTCTTGGCGACTTCATCCCGAGTGGCCCCGCAATCTCTCAGGACGCAGCCGAGCATTCAACTCTAGAACAGGTGAGCTTTTGTTTGGACAGTGCCCTGCAGCATGCTTACCGCCCCTGGAACAACGGATCGCGATACATTCAGCGACAACGATATTTAGAGAAGCCCTTCCTGGTGGTGATCCGAAAGAACACCGTCAAGCTCATGGAATCGAAGTTGATCGAGGCAGGGCCACCCTCCCTGCGATAATTTGTATAGTTTCAAGCTGCGCAAAAAAATGAGGAGGAGAAGGAGGAGGAGGAGGAGGACCAGTGTAAACCTAAGATGCAACAGCGATGCTGCAATAAACCCTTCCGGAATCCTTCTTCAGAGGCCCCGACATCAGTTGGTTTCATTGCGAGAAGTGCTCCTTCAAAATACAAACGCTTGAGATTCGTCAGCCATGCCAGAAAGCCTTTCCTGAGACTCCAATGCCGCGAATCATGTGGCTGTTGCGACCTGACAATCCTAAACCGTACCAGACACCACTTCTGGAACTTTCACACCGCCAATCAACTTGATTTCTGCGCCGTGGCATGTGTAAATTGTGCAGATCACCATTCTTGGGACTTGAGCCATGCGAATCCTCGACACTGCTGGAAGCTTTCAAAGCGAATGTGCGCTGCGCGAAAGCGAAAGCCACATTTTGAAAATTGGCCGTCCTCCATATTCGACAGCGAAACAGATGCTTAAAACGAGTGCTCACGGCGCTTAGTCGAGAACCGCATTTTGAAAAAAACATCAGCCATCCTTGTTTGAACCTGCAACTTCATTTTTGAGTTTCATGATCGTTTATGGTGAAGAAATCTCAAGCGAAACGCATGGCCCCCCTTACCGACACGTTTGGGGATGCGGCAGAGGGGTTATATTTATAAGGGAGACGGAATGGAGGAGGAGGAGGAGGAGGAGGAGGAGGAGGAAAAGGAGGAGGACGAGGACGAGGAGGAGGAAGAGCAGAAGAACGGGGAGGAGGAGGAGGACACGACGAAGGGAACGGAAAGTGGAAGGGGAGCGGGGGGGGGAGGTGGGACATTCCTTGAAGCGGGAGGGAGCAGGAGGAGAGAAGGACCGCGAGCAACCCGGATTAGCACCGAGCCAAGTCCCGTGCGGCGCGCGGCGATCCGGAGCCCCCGCGCGCGCGCAAACGCGCGCGTGCGAGTGCGAGCCGCGACCGCGGCAGCAGGGCTTCGCCGCCCGGATAAAATTGCGAGGAGGGGACGGGGGACGGGGGGGGAGGAGGAACAGGAGGAGGAGGAGGAGGAGGACGAGGAAGAGGAGGAGGAGAAGGAGGAAGAGGAGGAGGAGGAGCAGAAGGAGGAAGAGGAAAAGGAGGACCACGAGGACGAGGAGGATGAGGAGGAGGAGGACGACGAGGAGGAGGAGGAGGACGAGGAGGAGGAGGAGGACGAGGACGACGAGGAGGAGGAGGAGGAAGAGGAAGAGGAGGAGGAAGAGGAAGAGGAAGAGGAGGAAGAGGCGGAGGAGGAGGACGAGGAGGAGGAAACATAATCTCAATATTAGGCTACTCATTATCAGAATCACAACAAACAGAGTATTATCAAAAACAGTAATACTACGAATCTGATTAATAATCCGAAACTAATAATCATCATAGTCATTTTCGTACAATTCATATTTATAGTACGACTAATCGCGAAACTAGTGTTAATAGTACACAATGAATAATAATAGTAATAATACTATTGTTATTACTAATAATAGCAATAATAATAATGGTAATAATAATAGTAGTAATACTTTTACTAGTTATACTAATAATCATAATAATAATAATACGAATCATATGAATACGGATACGACTGGGAATACTCATAATACGAAGAATACGATTAATAATACTGGTATCACGAATCAATATCATACTCATCATCATAATAACAATGATGCGACTAATCACACTAAACATCGTAATACTAATACTGATCATACGAATAAGAATAATGATACTGATAATGATGATGATAATACTATTAACCATAGTAACAATACGAAAATTGATGCGAACAATAATGCGAATCATGATAATGATACAGATACTACTACTACTACTAATGATAAGCATCAGAAGAAGAGGAGGAGGTGGAGGAGGACGAGGAGGAGGTGGAGGAGGTGGAGGAGGAAGAGGAGGAGGAGAAGGAGGAGGAGGAGGAGGAGGAGGACGAGGAGGAGGAGAAGGTGGAGGAGGAGGAAGGGGAGGAGGCGGAGGAGCAGGAAGAAGAGAACGAGGAGAGAGGGGGGAGGGAGAGCGGAAGGAGAAGGATAAGTTCACAAGGGGTAGAGCCCGCACAATTGGCCCTGCAGCGAAAAGGGGGCTCATTAGACATGAGGCAACTTGTAGCGCTTACCTTTCACAGGATTCGAGGAGGAGGATGACGACGAGCTGGAGGAGCTGGAAGATGGTGCGGAGAATGTTGGGGGCCGTCTGAAAGCCACTTTGGCCTCCCTGGCAATAGTCCTTAGTGCACCCTGGGCCAGGGCCACTGGGCTCCCTCTCCCCCTTACGCGGGGGAAAGTGTTTGGAGGAGGCTAGAGGATCCAGGATATTGGGCGGTCTCGGGCCTTCCCTGGTCTTCAGAGGTCCTCGCGGGGGATTCCAGGGACCGTCTCGAGGCCTCCGGGGACCTCCGAATATACTTCGGTTAGCAGCGAATAGGTACAGGACAGAAACAACAGCTCCAACCGCAGATCGGAGTAGGCTTCCCCGCCCTCTTACCCCTGGCCTGTCTGCAGCACATCTGGGAACCTGGCGCCAACTCCTCCTCTTCCTCCTCCCCCTCCCCTTTCTCCTCCTCCTCCTCCTCCTCCTCCTCCTCGTCCTCCTCGTCCTCGTCCTCGTCCTCCTTCTCGTCCTCCTCCTCCTCCTCCTCCTCCCCCTCCTCATCTTCCTCCTCTCCTCCTCCTCCTCCTCCGCCTCCTCGTCCTCCACCTCCTCCTCCCCCCCCCCCTCCTCCTCCTCCTCCTCCTCCTCCTCCTCCTCCTCCTCCTCCTCCTCCTCCTCCTCCTCCTCCTCTGTGGTCGGGGCCGGTGTTCCAAACCTGCCCTCGGGCCGCCTGGGGGTAGGGGTGTCGGGGCCCGTTGCGCCCGGTTGCCAGCAGGGCGCGCGAGCAGGGCACCGCGCGGAGGAGAGGCGGGCACTGGAGGAGGCGCGGGGAGGGGCAGTTGGAGCAGTGGGTCTGCATCGGCTGGGCTCCACGGAGAGGGACGGTGCGAACGAGGTGGACGAGCCCGAGCAGCGAGATGTCTGTCGTCTCGTGGTTTGCGTCTACTTGCAGCTCGGGTCGCAGCGGGATAGAAGCTTGAGTGCCAGCTCGTCAAGCAAGCTCTGTCTGCGCAAGATCTGCTTCCAAGTGGGGCGCGTTAATTGGGGAGATCGATCTCGGTGGCCGACCCCCTTGCCCCTTCTTGAGTGCAGTGCGGGGACGTTAAATATGAAACGCCCTGTTGCGGAGCCAGAATGTGAGACACTCCTTGTTCCCACGACGTTGACACGGACAACGCGGAGATGAAGTGGAGGAGGTCGGGGAGGAGGAGGGGGAAGAGGAGGAGGTGGTGGAGGAGGAGGAGGATGTGGAGGTAGAGAGTGAGAAGGACTAGGAGCAGGAGGAAGAGGAGGAATTCCTAGGGGCTGCAGACTGATAAGGGAGTCCTTGGGGGGTTCAATAGGGTCTTGACGAGGGTCGGTTTCCTGGATGTAGGTGGAGGAGGAGCCGGGGGAGTTGGGGTCGGTTGAGGAAGCCCGATGGGATGTTCCTCCTCATCATCTTTATCTTCCGCCTGAGCGTTGACCTCATTCCCAGAAAAAGACACAGAGAACGATAGAGAGAGAGAGAGATAGAGAGAGAGAGAGAGAGAGAACGGCAAAGTTAATGTGATTAGTGGCGGGCGGAGTCAGCGACAGAGTTTGTGGCAGGAGGTGAGATACGGGTAGAGGTGGACATACAGCGTTACAGTGGTATCATTACAGGTCGATGTGCAGGCAAGCGTAGGTGCAAAGCCAGGGAAAGGCATGGAGATACGCGCAAAGGTCAGGACAGGGAATCGCATGGCCAAGTACACTTACGCACATTAGCGGGCATGCACGCGAAGCAGGGCGCGAGCGAGCATGCTCAAGCCATCTAGCAGGCAACAGCACGCAAGCACAGCCACACAAAATTGCTGCTCTGGGCCGTCCTCCCTGGGATCACCCGGGGAGCAGGAGAGGCAGGAGGAGGAGGAGGAGGAGGGGGGGGAGGAGGGGGAGGAGGAGGGGGAGGAGGAGGGGGAGGAGGAGGAGGAGGAGAGGGAGGAGGAGGAGGAGGAGGAGGAGGAGAGGAAGAGAAGAGGAAGAGGATGATGATGATGATGATGATGATGATGATGATGATGATGATGATGATGATGATGATGATGATGATGATGATGATGATGATGATGATGATGATGATGATGATGATGATGAGATGAGGAGGAGGAGGAGGAGAGGAGGAGGAGGAGGAGGAGAAGGAGGAGGAGGAGGAGGAGGAGGAGGAGGAGGAGGAGGGGGGGGGGAGGAGGACGGGGAGGAGGGCTACAATTCCGTCGTTTGTCCACGAGGAGCCCAGGGGCTCACGGACCTCCCCTCGGAGCCTCCGATACGGGGGGGAAAAGGCGCCCGGGTGCGGATGGAACCGGAGGGGAGGCGGGCGGGCGCCTGGTGGTGGCTGGCGTGCCCTCGCGGTGCAAGACACCAGCATGGGCATTGGCGGAGATCTCCGTCGATTGCCATCGCAGTGGGGATCCTCTTCTCCAGGAGGAGGAGGAGGAAGAGGATAAGGATAAGGGTAAGGAGAGGGAGGGGGAGGAGGAGGAGGAGAAGGAGGACCCCCCTGCCCTGATCAGCCAATGCGTTTTACCTGTGCTTCTCTACAGGCTGGAGACGAGCCTTCTTTCCGATCCGACCCGATCTTGTGCCCCGATCAGCTGGCGCAGAGTTTCACCCATGTCTGCTTGTGGCGGCGAAGCCGCGCTTCATACCGAGTTTGACATGTTCGATCCGGGGCCGCAGTTTGGGTCAAGAGCCGAGGGCCCAAGCAGGATCGATGCTGGAGGATCCAGGCTGTCTGGCCTCTGGCCGTCCGGATGCCTCCCGGGGCGGCTCCAGGGGCCTTGGCTCTCCTGAGGCCCCAGAGGCCCAGAGGCCCCTTCGCGTTCCCCACGCGCTCGTCCCTCTCTGAGCGCCGCCAACGTCGACCACAGATTCCCGCTGCACTCGCGCGCCCCGGAGCAGCCAGCCGCCCACTCGCTACGCCGTATGGAATTCGGCCAGTTTGCAGCGTGTTCTTGCCCTCGCTGCGGTGACATCACTCGGCCGTTGGAGAAAAAGTGTGCGTGTGTGTGTGCGTGTGTGCTCCAGGCTGCTTCACGAGCGTGGGGCATGAGGTGCGGGCGCTTGACCCCGCTCCGCTTTCGGAGCCAAAAGGCACACAAGGCGCGGGCGAGGCCGTCGACGGCGTGTTCCCCTCGGACGAACATCATGGAAGCCGCGGTTCGGTTCGGTCCTGTTCGATGCGCGCCCGATTCGGTTTGGTTGGTCCGGTTTGCGTCGCAGACTGGTTCGTTTCGGCCAGGTCGGGCTTGGTCCATTCCGCCAGTGGTTCGCCAAGACGAATCATCCGACGCTGACCTGATGCGATCTCCACTGATCCGATTTCAATGTTTGATGGGCCTGCTTTCCACCACCGCCACCACCATAAGTAGGAGGGGGAGGGGGTCCTCCTCCTCCTCCTCCTCCGTAGCCATTTGGCTCAAGACGGCCTCTTTTGTTGCGGTTCAAGCGAGCTTGGCGCATGTTCTGATCATTATTTATTTGTTTCTTCTCGTTGATTTCTGTTTGTGGTCTCTTCATTATGGACGAAGCTTGTGGTCATCTTTCTTCTCTGGCGGGGTGGACGCTTCGCATGCTTTCCTCTGCGACAGGTCAGCATTTTTCAGGTCTTAACAAAGCTGTGTTCGCGACAAGGCATCAGCTCCCGAGTGCAACTCGTCGGAGGTTGCAGCACACTGCGATCACCCAGCTGTTTCATCGGCATTTTACAGAGGTGCGGGGGGGGATGAGTTCTGCAGGGAGTTGGACCGCCAGCTCTCGGTCTCGCTCCCAAGTTACACGGGTAGTCACACTGTGGTCGCCCCTCGGTTTGGCATGGCGCGGGCTTCTCGCACTTCTCGATTGTGTCGCGAAGCTCCTGAATTTCATCCCCAGGCTGCGCAGAATGTTGTGTACTCGTCGGTGCCGGCCCTTCTGGCGGAGTCTCAGCAGGTGTACGATTCTCAGATGGCCTCTTATCAATCCCTAGTGCGATCAGAATGAAATGATAGCAAAGCTGCGGAGTTTCTTGGAACGAGAGACTTGTCAGTCTGCCGGCTCTTCGTCGTCCTCGGCGTCTTCTGTTTCTGACTCGGTTTACCCCTGCTCATGCGGACTACATGTCCCCTGGTACTGCACGAGAGCTTCGCGAGCTAGGCGCCGAGGGAGTGGCAGAGGCAGCTTCGGAGTGCAACGTCCATATGCTGAGCTTCCTGCGCAGACCGACGATCGCATTGCTGGGGCCGTTCGCGAGTTCTACACGTCTTCCCCGACCATGATCAACGAATCAGTTCAGAAAGTGGTAGCTCACTGAATTGACTCTGTTTTGTCTGCTGGTATGGATGATAAGATCGTGAACTTTTTTGACGTGGTGGAAGCTTCGAATCAGAGGGTGGATCGCATGTTCTCTGCCCGCCTGGAGCAGCTGAACGGGCAGTACGGCGACCTCGAGTCGAAGCTCAGCCAGCTGGCCAGCAGCTTGGATGAGCACCAGGTCGAGCACCAGGCCCTCGCCTCTCGCGTCGATACTCTGGTGGCTGCTCGCGCGGGGCCCGAGGGAAACGCAGCGGGCCCCCGTTCTGCATATTCCTCATCGTCTGGTGCTCCTGGGTCTCCCAGCGGTCTCACTGTTTGCAAATGCGGCCGCGCATGCTTTCGGCGCGATTGCTCTTTCCACCGCCCTGGGGGCAGGAAGATCGATGGCCATGGCCCTCTGCGGATCTCGCCGCTCGCCTCGCCAACCAATTATTCTAAGTTTGAGGACGTCATCTACGAGGACGCAGTGGGCGACCTTATAGACGGCATGTGTAGCCTGGCTCCCGTGCTCGATCTTCCACCTGAGCCCGATATCGATTGAAGTTTTGATTGTGTTCAGTGGGCGTCCAGATTGTGATGCTGTCGTGTGCCCTGCTGGGATGTACTATGTCGGCTTCACTGTTTGGGCTGTTCTTCGTTGACTCGCTCTTCTTGTTCCTTGGCTACTTGCTCTTCTCTCTCTTCCTCATCCTGTTCGTCTCGGCGGTTGAGGTTATTATTTATGGGGCTTCCGCCTTCGCTCATTCCTCGGTCCCGAGGTGCGGATTCGCCGTGTTTGCAATGTAACAGACTCTTTTGGGCACGCGCCACCTCCTCCTCCTCCTCCTCCTCCTCCACCTCCTTCCCCCCTCCAACTTATGGTGGTGGTGGTGGTGGAAAGCAGGCTCATCAAATGTTCGGTTGCCGATCTTCGTCGGTGCGGTTTCGACTTCGCTTCGACTCGCGGATGTCCCTTCGGGCCAGCGGCCAAAGCGGTCCAGTTCCAGGCGGGCTGGCTCAGCGGTCCCGAGGATGATGAGGAGCAGCAGCAGGAAAAGGAGGAGGAAGAGGAGGACCAGTGCAAAACCAAGACGCATCAACGATGCTGCAATGAACCCTCCCTCCAAGTTCCCTCCTCACTCGTAAAACACCATTCCTGGAACTTCAACGCCGCGAATCAACTAGACTGTTGCGTCCTCACAATTCCAAACCGCGCCGGAACACCATTCCCGGGATTTCAACGCCACGAATCATTGTGATTGTTGCATCCTGACAACCCTAACTCGCGTCAGAATACCATCCCTGGGATTTCAACCCCGACATTCTTTAAAACTGCTACAACTTTTAAATACGAATGTGCGCGGCGCGAAGGCGAGAGCCACATTTTGAAAAACAGCCCGCCTCCACCCTTGAAGCATTTGCATTAGTGTTAACGAATGCTCGCGGTGTTAAGGCGAAACCACAGTTTGAAAACGACTTGTGCTCCATCCTTGAAGCTGCTGCGAATCCCAAGCTTCAGGGCCAGAAGTGGCGAGGAAGTCTCAGGCGAAACGCCCTGCCCGCCCTATTTGGGGCCTCCTGGGGGCATCCAGGGGGCCTCTTGGGGTGAAAGACTCGAATTTTCGGTTCGTCTTCCCCCTCTTGGGCACTTCTTGGGGCTGTCTGTGGGCCGTCTTGGGCCGTCTTTGGCGCTTCCGGGGCCGTCTGGGAGCCCTCTTGGGGACTCTTGGGCCGTTTTGGGGGCGATCCTGACGGCCTCTTGGGCCGTTTCGGAGCGTCGGGGGCTCGAAAAGACGAGAACCCCAGAATCATTGAAAAACCAATAGGAAATCCATGATTTTCACCTCTCGGGGCCCTCTTGGGAAGGCACGTGGGGCTTTCTTGGGGCATCTCGGAGGCGTCTTGGGTCGTCTCGTGACCATCTTAGGCGTCTTGGTGCGATCTTTCGGCGTCTCGGGGCCCTCTGGGACCGTCTTGGGGGCCTCTCGGGGCCCTCTTGGTCTGTCCTGGGGCCCTCTTGGGTCCCCCAAAGTCATGCGAATCGAAAGCAAAGAGTTTCCAGTCATCATCTCGACAGCTAGGGGAAACGCAACAAGCCCAAGAATATTTGAGAACCTGGGGTCCGGGCCCCTTATAGACTCCTCAGGACTAAGGACTGAGGACGCGCCCGCTCCGTGCCCAGCGGCACGGTGGCAGATTTATAAGGAAAAAGGATGGAGGCCACGAGGCTCATGTCAAAGCAAAGTGAGCAACGAAGGAAAACGGGTTCGTCTTCGCCGACATTGGCGCGCAAGCTGCGCGCGTAAGGTCGCGCGTGAGCGCCCTCGTCTCCAGTGTGGAGTGCCGCGCTGGCGGCCCGCTTAAGCCGCGGCGTAAGGTCGCTGTGCCATCTCGCGTAAGACTCCATCAGAGAATGTATGGATTCGGTTTGCGTTCGTGATTCGGTCTTTTGCTTTGTACGGGGCCAAGGGACCAGGCGGACAGCGACGACGACGACGACGAGGGCGAGGACGACGAGGGCGACGAGAAGAAAGGACCTTTCTTCTCGTCGCCCAAGTGGGTCACGTCGACCTCCTGCTGCCGCTGGGCAGCCCCGGGGAGCGCGCGGGGCAGGTCACGCTGTGGGTCAGCGGCCTCCGCGGCGCGATCGCCTTTGCGCTGTCGCTCAGGAGCGCGCGCGTGCGGCCCTGCGCCAGCTCCGCGGCCCCCCGCCCCACCGACGTCGGGCTCGGCGGGAGGTGGGCTGCGTCGGAGGAGGGAGGGAGAGGAGCCCTGCCCTTCCTAGAGGGTCCTCCTCCTCCTCTTCCTCCCCCTCTTCCTCCTCCTCCTCCTCCTCCTCCTCCTCCTCCTCCTCCTCCTCCTCGAGGAGTGGCAAAAAACATTGCCCACTCGCGCCTGCCCGCTCTAGAGAAGCACGCGAGAGGGACTGTGCACGCGGGGGGCGCGGGCCAAAACAGACCGGCCAGGGCAGGGATTGGGCCCGCGGCAAGTGCGGGCGTCAAAAGATGGCCCGCGCGCCTGCCCAATCCACATAAAAGGAGAGAGGGGGGGGGGCCCTTGGGAAGTGCGGGCCAAGCAGGACGGCCTGCACGGCTGCCCACCCTGAGCATCACAAAGACGGACTGGGGCCGCAGAGCGTGCGGGCCAATGAACAACGGCCCGCACAGCTGCCCAGCCTGAGCAGCACAAAGACAGGGGAGGACCGGACAGGCGCTAAGTAGCACTCGGTAGGACACTGTCCATGTACGCCAAACGCCAGCGTTTGCTTAGCACTCGTGCGACGAGTGGGGCGTTGAACCACAAAAAGCCTGCAGATCTGCCCACTCCAAGCAAGAAGAGAAACTGGACTGGGCACGCGGAGATCGCGGGCCAACACTTGGCCATTGAAAGTGCGGACAGAGCACACTTGCCCGCACATGTTGCGTTTCTGTTGTTGGTGAGCAGTTTTGGGGTGAGCCGGTTTGCGGGCCATTTTTGGGGGGACCGCACTCCCCGCCAGCACCCCGCCGCGAGCCCACTCCCTGCCCTTCCTTGTCTCTGTGGAATGAGCAGATTTGCGGGCCTCTTTTTGTGGGCCCGCACTTTCCGCGAGCCCGATCCCAGCCTGTCCTAGTTTGTTTTGGGTGTGCAGATTTGTGGGCCTTCTTGGGGGGGACCCGCGTATTCCGCGAGCCCAGTCCCAGCCCTTCCTTGTCTGTTTGGGGTGCGCAGGTTTGCGGACAATTTTTGGGGGGCTTGCAGTTCCCGCGGGCCCACTCCCAGCCACGTCCTTGCACGTTTCGGGGGGGCAGATTTGCGGACAATGTGTGTTTGTTGGCCCGCGCTCCTTGCCAGCACCCCCTCGCGAGCCAAATCCCCTCCGTGTCCGTCTAGAATGGCAGATTAGCGGGCCATTGTGGGGGGCCCGCAAATTCCGCGAGCCCAATCCCAGCCCTTTCTTGTCTGTTCAGTGTGGGCAG
>CAUYUJ010016394.1:876039-933539 GCA_963575745.1 Prorocentrum cordatum | reverse complement strand
GCCTGCGCAACAGTTGGATCTGGGCCGCCAGGTCTCAGGTCAATCATTAGTTGCTCGTGCGCATGGGTGTGTGTGCCGAGCACCCCGTAGAGTTCTCTCATAGCCCCGTTTCTACTCGATGCTCGGGGCGCTCTGTTCAAACTCGCGTGGGGTCAGCAAGGGGCGGGAAAGGATGGCGTTCTCGGAGCGGCAGGGGCCCGGGACGTTGTCTGCGGTGCGCTTCCATGGCATCTCGTCTCTTGCCATCATTCGTGTTGCTTCGTTCTTCGCGCAGCTCTTTCTGTTTCCCACGGGCGGATGCACAGGTGGACTGCCGCAACAGTGACCTGCTCATCACCACGACTGTCTCGATCGTCGCCATCACCACGCTGGTCGTGGGCACTGCCATGGAGAAGGCCGCCGCACTGCTTGCGGACGGGTTGGCTGGGCTTGGCCGGAGTTCTGGCCGAGGCAATTCTTCGATCGGCAGCGGTGCTTCACAAGACATGGATCAACTTCTCGGGCCAGGTCGGCAGTTTCCTCGCAGCGCCCCAGCATCGGCTGCTCACCGGGCGGGGGGGCTAGGACAGGGGCTAACTTGTGCCAGGGCGCCCTTGAGCGCCCTCAGAGCGTTCTGGAATGCTCCGAGAAGGCCGCCGCGCCCGATGCTTCCTCCGGAACCGACGGAGCTCAGAGATCCCTGGCTTGGCCCCGTCCGATGTCGTCCCCGTCCGATGTTGTCCCTGCCCTGGCTCTTCGTCTTACGGCGGGCGGGCGACCCGCGTGTGGCCCTGCGGGCAGCCCCGCCTCGGCGGGCAGCGGGGGCGGCGTGCGCCCCTGGGTCGGCAGCTGGTCTTCGGGCCGTTCCTTTCCTGATCCCCGTCGGGGAATCCAACAAGCGAGGAGGACGGCGAGGAGGGGAAGGACGAGGAGAGGGAGGACGAGGGGGAGGAGGAGGAGGGCGACGAGGAGGGGGGCGAGGAGGGGGAGTGAGGAGGAGGAGGGCGAGGAGGGGAGGGACGAGGAGGGGGAGGACGACGTTTACTGCCAGCCGAGAGCTTTGGGGGGGGAGGAGGCGTGCAGCATTGAAAGACCTTTCGCGGCTGGTCGTGGTCGAGGCTCGCCGTGGCCCGACAAGGCCCCTCCGCCCCCTACAGTCAACCCGTATACTAAGGACGCACGAAACAGTGGGGGCGCTGAAGAAGGAACTCTTTTCATTGGGGAGGGGCTCCGTGCTCCTTAATTGTTTCACAATTTGCCTCAGGTTGTCCTGAGGTTCTCGATGGGAAGTCGAAGTTTAACTTCTGGAGAAAACGGGCCTCGTTAAGGATGCAAGGGCCTTGGAGGGCCACGTCGGCACTTTACGGGCGGGGCGCGGCCAGCGAGAGCGGCCAAGGATGGGCCGAAGGGGAAGGATGCAAGGGCAGCTTGGAAAATTGCTCGTCTTTGCTGCGCGGGTTGACTCTATTGCGAAGGCCTTACGGCCGGTGCCGCCGACCCTGAAGATGAGGACGCTGATCACGACGAGGTAGAAGGAGGAGAAGGAGAACGAGCAGGGGGAGGAGCCGCAGGAGGAGGAGGAGGAGGAGGAGGAGGAGGAGGAGGAGGAGGGGCCCCCAGGCCCCTCGGCGCTGGCTGGCAGAAGCTGTGCCTGCGGCGGCCAGCGGAAGTATCTTCCCCGCGGAAGTGGCGCCTTCTTTCTCCCCCACCCTGTTCCCGCCCCCCGGCCGGCGGGGCGCGGGGTCCTGGGAATGTTGTTTGGGTGTCCTGTCGTGGTGTCCCGATGGTGTCCTGTGTGCATGGGGGGTCCGGCACCCCCACCCAGATGGCGCGGCGTTGGCCCCCCAGCTGACGGCGTGGTGCCGGCGTCCGCGTCTGGCGCGACGGCATTGGCGGAGGGCGGCCACCTTCTCCCCGTCCCCCCCCCCGCTCGGGCGGCGGCGGCGGTCGGGTTGGCGCCCCTTCTTCCTCTGGGGGGGGGGTTGGGGGGTCCTCGAGTCGAGGCTCAGGCTCGGCGCTGGCATGCATCATCACAACTGCCCCAGCGGCCGCTGAGCAGGCGCAGAGGGTTCGCAGGCGGCAAGGCCAAAGGACGCCTACCGCATTTCCGTGTCATGGGTGTTGCAGGGTCGGCTTGCAGGGTGTTCCAGGGGCAGGGGATTGCTGGGTTTTGCAAGGTCGTGGAGTCGGCTTTGCAGGGTATTGCAGGGTGTGCGGCGAGGTCCGGGGGAGAGGGTAGGGAGAAAACTTCTATTAGGAAGCTGAAAGAAGAAGTGCTCCAGACCACCTCCACCTGGAGGGCTGGTGGGATTGGAGCTGGCGTGGTCGCCGAGTTCGGCAACATCCGGGGCCCGGGAGGGGCCCCAGACCCTCGTGATCCTCGCCTTCGCCTTTGCGATCGCTGCCGGCGCCGAGCATATGTGATGCCGGATCGAGGGTTAAAAAGGTCCCCTCAGATGGCACGGGTCCCAGGGTTCCACAGCCCCCCCCCTCCCAGATGGCATGGGTCCCAGGGTTCCACAGCCCCCCCCCTCCCAGATGGGGTGGGAGAGAGACGACGATGACGACGACGACGACGACGACGGCGACGACGACGACGACGACGACGACGACGACGAGGACGACGACGACGACGACGACGACAACGACGATGACGATGACGACGACGACGACAAAGACGACGACGCCGACGCCGCCGACGGCGACGCCGACGCCGACGACGCCGCCGACGCCGACGCTAACAGCGACGACGCCGACGCCGACGCCATCGACGACGACGGAAGACGACAACGCCGACGCCGCCGCCGACGCCGACGCCGACGCCGACGAAGGCGACGACGCCGTCGTCGTCGGCGTCGACGGCGGTGGCGTCGTCGGCGTCGGCGTCGCCGACGGCGACGACGCCGACGCCGATGCCGACGCAATCGACAACGCCGACGTCGACGCCGACGCCGATGCCGACGACGACGACGACGCGGATGCAACGCCCACGCCGACGCCGACGCACGCAACGCCGACGCCGACAACGACGACGACGACGACGACGACGCCGAGGCCGACGCTGACGCCGACGCCATCGACGACGACGGAAGACGACGACGACGCCTACGCCGACGCCGACGACGACGACGCCGACGCCGACGCCGACGCCGACGCCTACGCCGACACCGACGCTGACGCCGACGCCGACGCCGACGCCGACGACGAAGACGACGACGAAGATGACGACGATGACGACGGAAGACGAGGACGACGACGCCGACGAGGACCACGACGACGGCGACGACGCCGACGACGACGACAACGTCGACGACGATGACGACGCCGACGCCGACGCCGACCACGACGACGACGGCGATGACGATGACGGCGACTTCGACGCCCACGCCGACGCCCACGCCCACGCCCACGCCCACGCCGACGCCGACGCCGACGCCGACGCCGATGCCGACGCCGACGCCATTGCCGACGACGACCACGTCCACGACGACGACGACGACCACGACCACGACGACGACGACGACGACGACGACGACGACGACGACGACACGAACACCGATGCCGACGACGACGACGACGACGGCGGTGACGACGACGAAGACGCCGACGCAGACGTAGACGCCAACGCCGACGCCGACGCCAACGCCGCCGCCGACGCCGACGCCGACGACGACGCCGACGCAGACTCCGACGCAGACGACGCCGACGCCGACGCCGACGGAAGATGCCGGCGACGACGACGAAGGCGACGACGCCGACGACGGCGACGGCGACGGCGACGACGACGACGACGACGCCGACAGCGACGACGACGACGACGACTACGACTACGACGACGACGACGAGGACGTCGACGAGGACGACGACGACAACGACGACGACGAGGACGACGACGACGACGACGGCGACAACGACGCAGACGTAGACGACAACGCCGACGCCGACGCCGACGCCCACACCGACGCTGACGCCGACGCCGACGCCGACGCCATCGTCGACAAAGGCGACGCCGACGACGACGCCGACGCCGATGCCGACGCAATCGACGACGACGACGACGCCGACGCCGACGCCAACGACGACGCCGACGATGATGACGACGACGACGTCGCCGACCACGACGGCGCCAGCGCCGACGCCGACGACGACGACGCCGACGCCGATGCTGACGCCGACGCCGACTCCGACACCGACGACGGCAGACGACGACAACACCGATGCCGATTCAACGCCGACACCGACGTAGACGCCGACGCCAACGCCGACTCCGACGCCGACGCTGACGATGAAGACGTATATTACGACGACGACAACGACGACGATGCCGACGCTGACGCCGACGCCAGAAGAAGACGACGTCGACGACGACGATGACGTCGACGATGACGACGACGACGCCGACGCCGACGACGACACCGACGCCGACGACGACGACGAAGACGAAGACGAAGACGAAGACGAAAACGACGACGAAGACGAAGACGAAGACGAAGACGAAAACGAAGACGAAGACGAACACGAAGACGACGACGCCGACAACGATGACGACGTAGACGCATACGCCGACGATGAGGACGACGACGACGATCACGACGATAACGACTCCGTCGACGACGGCGACGACGCCCGACGCCGACGCCGACGCCGACGCCGACGCCGATGCCGACGCCGCCGCCGACGCCGACGCTAACGACGCTGACGACGACGACGACGAAAACGACGACGTCGACGACGACGACGTCGACGATGACGACGAGGACGCCGACGCCGACGCCTACGCCGACGACGACGCCGACGCCGACGACGACGCCTGCGCCGACGACGACGACGATGACGTCGACGACGACGACGACGCCAACGCCGATGCCGACGCCGCCGACGACGACGCCGACGCCGACGCCGATGCCAGCAACGACGACGACGAAGACGAAGACGAGGACGTCGACGACGACGACGACGACGACGACGCCTACGCCAACGACGACAACGGCGACGACGAGGATGCCGACGCCGACGCCGACGGCGACGCCGACGCCCACGCCGACGACGACGCCTACGCCGACGTAAACGCCGACGTCGAGGCCGACGCCGACGCCGACGCCGACGACGACGGCGACGGCGACGACGACGCCTGCGCCGACGACGACGACGACGACGCCGACGCCGATGCCGACGCCGGCGCTAACGCCGACGCCGACGCCGATGCCGACGCCCACGCCGACGCCGACGCCAACGATGACGACGACGAGGACGAAGACGACGACGTCGACGAGGACGATGACGCCTACGCCGACGACGACAACAACGTCGACGACGTCGACGACGACGCCGATGACGACGACGACGACGACGCCGACGCCGACGCCGACGCCGACGCCGACGCCGATGCCAACGCCGACGCCGTCGACGACGCCGACGCCGACGCCGACGATGACGTCGACGCCGACGCCGATGCCGACGCCGATGCCAACGCCGGAAGAAGACGAAGATGACGACGGCGACGACGACGACGACGAAGACGAGGACGACGACGACGACGACGACGCAGGAAGACGACGTCGACGACGTCGGCAGAAGACGACGTCGACGACGACGACGTTGAGAATCCCAGACCAACAGAGGGAGTGAAGGGCACCAGCACCCACCACCACGTCACGTCCACAGGGGGGGAGCGATCCCATTCGCGAGGCCCTGCGACCTTGGTCTCGGATAGCTTTCGGCGAGAGCAGCGGAATGTCCACCCTCCAACACGCCACGCCACGCCGACAGGGCCATGACCACAGGGGGGGAGGCCAGCGATCCCATTCGTTAGGCTTCTGCGAGGCTCACGTACCCTTGCAGCGGGGGGCGAGGGGGGGCAACCCTGGATCATGTATGCCCGCGCGCCGTACCATCCGATCTGATGTCGTGGAGATGCTACAACGCCACGACAAAGCACATGACCAGAGCCGTCGGCCCCGTCCTCATGCAGGATTTTCCGAGCAGGGCAGATTTCGTGAGGGCCCAAGGGGACCGAGAGCACGTTCGGATCAGGCTCTCGCGGCGAACCTGGCCGTGGCGACTTGGGATCAGCCCCGCGACTCATGCCTGAACCCCCCAACCCCCTTGGCCGGATTTCTTTTCTTCTTTCCGCGGGGGTCAACCTTCGCGGCGACCCGTTAAACTTGGGACCACTGGCGGCGCATGGAATTATTTGTTTATTCCGCGCGCGAATTACCATTGGAAGCCCTGAACCCCTCCGACTACCGTACAACTAGTGCTTGAGTACGACTGGTACTATCATGTGCTAGCGCGCAGTTGCTCCCAGAGAGCACATTGTCCTGCCGTGCGAGTATTAGAGTGCCGTGCAAGTATCACTGCGCCAGAAAAACTCCCTGGCGCAACTCCGTAGTGCAATTCCCTAGTACAATGCCCTAGTACAACTCCCTGGATCAAGTGGTACTAGTGCAACTCCCTAGCACAACCCCCTAATATTAGACAACTCCCTAGTGCATCTCCCTAGTACAACTCCCCAGTGCAACTCCCTAGTGCAATTCCATTCGTGCAACTCCCTGTGCAACTCTCTAGTTCTAATCCAACTCCCTAGTACAGCTCCCAGCAGGACTCCCTAGTACAACTCCCTTTTACTAGCACAAGTCCCTAGTGCAATCACTTTTAGAGTGTTGCTGCATTGCACTTACAATCTGGGCTCTCACGCTTTTCCTCCTCTGGTTGCGCTGGCGGGGTGGGACCCCTCGCACGGGCACCCCCGCGGCTGAGAATTCATTCTTATTCCGGAATGTGAGGCGGGGGTAACCCCCATGCTCGAACTCCTCGCCTGGATTTTTTCGTTCCTCCGCGGAAACCGGACCCCCTGGGTTCCTGGGCGCGCCCCAGAAAGTCTTTCCTTCTGGTTTGGCCCCCATGGGTCCTTCCTTGGAGTCGCGGGGCTGATGACGTGGGCCCCCTGAGAAGCCTAACAGAGGCAATCAAGCTTCCCCTCCTCGTCGTCGTCGGCCTCGCCCTCCTAAAAAGCCCGCGACGAAGAAATAGAGCTGCCGTGAGTTCGGCTTGTGGGCACGGCACTGTGCTGTTCAGCAGACTTCGACGACAGAGGCTTCAGCAAAAACAACAACCCGCGACGAAGAACTGGTCCTGGGGGTGGGGTCGAGAGCCTCGGTCACCCCCAGAGGCGCGAACATAACTGCGCTTCGCGCGTCGCGGTCTTGGTCAGACCGGCTGCCCTTCCCCAAGGGGCGGCGCTTGGGTGCGAGAGCGCGAAGATGACCGCGCTTCGCGCATCGCCAGGCGCGATGCGAGAGCTTTGGTGGTTACCCAGGGAGCTCCAGGCCTCTGCCCCGTATCGTCTGAAACCGCTCCGTCGGAGGTCACAAGCTCCGATGGCACTGGCGCCGAGTTCTAAGCCGTCGGCGTCGAGGTGCGAGGGCTCCGGCGGCTCTGGGCTCGTCTCTGGCACCGGGGGCTCCGTCTATACACCAACAGACACCAGCAGATCGGCTGCACGTAAGAGTGACCTCTCGCCGGGGTGACCTTTGGTGTGGGCCCAAGGGGGCCCCCCGATCGCTGTAGCGGCTTGTGCGCCTGGTGATGTCCAAAAGGGCCCCCGCTTAGGCCGCGCACCAAAAGCCACTCTTGGCTAGGGTGACTCTTGCGTGTAGCTGAGCATATACCAGCATGTGGTGGCTGCATCTCTATGTCATGTTCTTCCGCGCCGTGCGCATTCGGAACATGCTGATCCTGAGACCGCCCCCGCGCGAGTTCCTGGGGCGCGGTCCGCCGACGTTATCGCGAGAGGCGGGAAGTCCCGCAGTGGTCGCGTCAGCCTCAACGGGACTCGGTAAACCCTCCGTCCTCCTCCCACCCCTCCTCATCAGTGACCTTAGTCCTGCATCCAGATCCCCAGCCAGAGAGACTTATGGTTCTGACCGGCCCCTGCTGCCGCCTCTGTGCGACTGCCCCCCGAAGCGCCTTTGCTTTTACCCCTCGTCGTCATCGTCGTCGTCATCCTCCAGTCTGGGGCCATCAGTAATCATTTCAGGTCGAGCCATTTTTCATCGGGCCGCTGAATCTTGACGTTATGACGTTAAGTTCATATGTTGCACCTCTTGCTTGGCTGGCAATGTTTCGCCCGGTTCGTTACCGTGCCTCCCTCTCCGCAGGCTTGCGACATCCATATTCGACTCTTTCCGCGCGCGCGCCGCCACATCGCGCTGCCGTCATCTGCATTCGTAAACGCCCTCAGTGTGCACATCACGACGTTGAAATTCAGCATACACTAGTTTTCCTGTTGGGCCTCTGAAGGGGACGAATTGCGGAGAGGGTTTGGCATCTTTGGCAGGCAGTCTCCGTGCATAATTGGACATGCCAGTGCAACACACGGTTGTTTTTCTGGGTTGCGCGTGCTTGAATCAAGACGCCACCGCAACCAGGACGAATAGGACTTGCGTCGCATGGGTATGGGATTCAGCGCAAGGATTTTCGTATGTCGCCACGCCATTTATTCAGCTCGCGGCCTTGCGTCTCTGGGAGGGCGCCGCGGGCGCCAGGACAAACGCCGCGTCGGACACGGTGGGCGTGCCGTGGGGTTTGCAGCGATTTCGGCTGCGTCTGCTTGGGCGCGGGGCGCATGGTTTGCCGTGGGTTTGCCGTGGTGTTGACGTCGTCCCCTCTGCGTGGCGACATATGCATCGGACGTGTGTTTTCATTTCTCTGTGGAGTCAAGCAAACACTTTCTTTCATAGTTTCGGACCCAGCTGCTCTTCGACAGTCCGACTCTGATTCTCCATGCCCCATGCGCGTATACGTCAGCGGGCATGACCTTCATTTCGCAATCGGCTCATGTGGCGAGCAGTCAGCCGCAAGTGGTCATCATCCTCAACGGCATGGCAAGGAAAACGTTGAGGGCTGGTCCGATGCCTTGAAGCACGTACTCAGGATATCTAGACACAGATCAGAAAACCGTTGCAAGCACATCGGGCAGCCTTCTGTCACAGGTGACTGGACGAGAGCAGCACTAAATAAATATGCGCCTCATGTGATGGAAACCGCTTGCAATGGTGTATCGCGCGCTGGCTTCAGACCCTCAGATCGCGGAGATTGGCTTAGGACTGCGGCTTATGCTTTCGGGAAAGTGACGCATCCAGAGGCAATTATCAACACCTTGCGAATAGGTGTTGCGTTCATCGCACAAGGTGTGGTGCACGTCGAGCCCCAGACGATTGGATCAGCAACGAGACCTGCGCGGAATGCAAGAGTACCTAATTCTGTTAGGTGCCTTCGTGGAAGGTGTCCGCGGTTCAGCTTCGGTTCATCGAATCGTTTCGGAGGGGCGAGCGTTCGGACGCAGCATTTGAAACATCTTTGCTCGCGCGCTATACACCGCGCGGTAGCTGTATCCAGAATTACGATTTGACCTACGACCTGCACGTATGACACTCGTACTCCTAATCTGTCCTTCAGCTCGTTTCATAGCTAGCCTCCTTGGGCTGCCCGGGCGCGCCGGAAACGATTTTTGCAACATTGAACGCCTCAGGTTGCCAGAGTTTGGCCTCTGTCTTTATACTTGTTCGGTTATTATGTTTGATATATTCCTCCTCCGCTTGCTACTCATCCTCCTGCCGCTGTTCATCCTCTTACCAATCCCTCTCGTTCCTCTCCTGTCTCCATCGTCCCGTTTTGCCGTCTCGGTAGTTCCGTCGGTCCTTGCTGGTCTATTCGGGCCCTCGTTTGCCATCGTCTTTGGCCCCCTCCCCTCCTCCTCCCTCCCCTCCTCCTCCTCCCTCCCCGCTTTGTTGCCTCCCTCCCTCCACGTTGGACTCCATCTCCTCGCCTCCTGGTCTCCTCCCTCCTCCCTCCCTCCCCGTCCTCCTTCCCCCCCTCTGCCCAACTTTGGCGTCGGACTGCAGGTAATGATGGCGCTCAACGTCATCGAGCCGATCGAGTGAGCCCCCCCCCCCGCCACAAAGGGCACACGACGTCGCTAGTGCTTCAGAAGACGGTTTCCAAGAGGTCTGGACCCCATCCCGAGGACCAGATTTCCGTCCTGAGTCGTATTTGACGGCCCCAGGGCTTGATAGGGGGCCCCGGAGGCCGCAGACGGCAACAACAAACCACCCGTCGTGGTTTTCGTCACGACGCGAGGAGCTCAAGGAAGGGGAGGGGGAGGGTCCACAGAGAGCCAAACGACACCGCCCCGCCTACGACCCGCTGGGTCGCAGGTGGGTCGCAGGTGGGCAGGTGTCGTAGGTGGGTCGTAGGTGGTCGTAGTTTGACAAGCGCCTAAACTTTCAACATCGCTGGGTCGTAGGTAGGACCAACGAGGACCAGAGGGCCCAGAGGGAGGACCAACGAGGACCAGACGACAGACTTCCACCCTGGCCTTCGCCTCTGGGCCATGCCAGGTCGCCCGGTGTGCTCTGTCGCCCTCGGCCCCGCGGCCCGCTTGGCATGGGCCGGTGGCGGGGGCGCTCCAGGTCGGGAGCGGATTCCTTCCCTCGTGGTGGGGGAGGAGGAGGAGGAGGAGGAGGAGGAGGAGGAGGAGGAGGAGGAGGAGAGCCGCGTTCGATCCGAGCTCCGAGGCCGACAGCGACAGCGACAGGGGGGAGTCGGAAAACTGGGCGCCTGCGAGAGGGGGAGAGGGATGGACGGAGCGGCGGCCGCTGCAAGGTCAGGGGTCAGAGGAGCAGAGTGTTACAGAGTGTTGCCCGACCTCGGCTCTATCCAGGCGGCGCCAGGCGTGCTCGGTGCACGCGCCTGGACCTCTGGGCCAAGTTGGGCATGCGCCCTGGGCCGCTTCGGCGATTCAGCGATTCAACAGCTAGGTCCCCGCGGGGGCGCAAAGAGAATCGCGCTTCGCGCGTCGCGGCCTGGACCAGAGAGCTGCTTTTCTTGAAGGTGGCCTGGCGAGGGCGCGAATCTACGCGCGAGGCCCGCATCGCGGGGCGCGATGTGCGAAGTTAGGTGACCTAGCTAGAAATGAGTGCGTCCACTCGATCGGGGTTCACTGGTCCTCCCCATTCCCAGCAACCATGGCCTGTGATCACCGTCGTGGCATCATCTCATCCTAGGACCTTCTCTGACAGGTCACGGTGCCTCGTGGCGTGGGCAGCGTGGGAGGGAATTCGAAGAGGAGGAGGAGGAATAGGTTAAGGACGAGATGCAGATATGGGAACGATGCTGCTGCTGATGATGCTGATGATGATGCTGGTGATGATGATGCTGATGATGATGCTGATGATCGTGATGATGATGGTGGTGATGATGATGATGGTGATGATGATGATGATGATGATGATAATGATGATCATGATGACGATGACGATGATGATGATCGTGATGATGATGATGATGATGATGATGATGATGATGATGATGATGATGATGATGATGATGATGATGATGATGATGATGATGATTATGATTATGATGATGATGATGATGATGATGATGATGATGATGATGATGATGATGATGATGATGGTGGTGGTGGTGGTGGTGGTGGTGGTGATGATGGTGGTGATGGTGGTGGTGGTGATGATGACGATGATGATGATGATGATGACGGTGGCGATGGGTTCGAGGAGAAGATGACGGACGGAGGCGGCAGGGGAAATGGCACATTGTAAACATGATGGTGATATTTAGACGGACGATACTGACATTGATGATCACGAGGACGGTGGGAATGATCGAGTCACGATGTGTCGCTAAGCTATGGCTGCCGACTACTCATTCGAGTCCACGATGCGTCGCCGATGCTGGTGAGGGGGCTCGACCAATTCATTATGCATCTCCGAAGGCGACTGCTTAGTCCGCTGATGAGATCTGGCTCAATCGGCTTGATTGCCCAGGCGATCCAGTCGATTCTGGACGGCCAAGGTAGGCAGCAAGTTTCCAGGAGCTCCCCATGAGGTTCCCGAAGTGCCAGGAGTTTCCAACACGGAGGGGCAACCTGCACGTCTCGTCAAAGATGCGCGGAAGCGCAAGGGAGTTCGACGTATGGGGCTCTATCTTCTCGAGAGTTTGTAGCAGCGTGCGTTCCGTAGTGCTGAGAGGTGCGGAGGCGGCGGATTTAGGTCGCCCCCGCGCGCGGGGAAAGCGGCCTGGTGCCAGCACTGGAGCACGGTGTAGCGCTGCCCTTGCAGGTGTCGATGCCAAGAGCCTCCTGCCCACTTTCGACGATGGTCGTACAGTCGAGGCTGATTTGTAGGTCGACCTTGCCACATCAAGGGTACCCTTGTGTCCTGCGCTTCGCGGCCCATGCCTTCTGCATTCCAATGGCAATGTGGTTCTCGGAAGTGTCTTGCGTCCTGTCGCGTGCCCTCTCCAATCAACCCCGACTGTAGGTCGCTCGCGGGGGCGCGAGGGCAACTGCGTTGCGGCCTGGGCCGGGGAGCTGGCCTTCACCAGGGGGCGGCCCCGCGAGCGCGAAGACGGGCGCGCCTTGCGCAGCGCGAGAAGCGCGAGGTTGGATGGCCTAGGTCAGCCCAGGAGCGCGCCCCGTCGGCCACTGAAGCGGACGCCGACGACGCCGCCGCCGCCGCCGACGACGACGACGACGACGACGGAGGCGGTGGCGGCGGCGTGCACGGCCGCGGCGGTGATCGGCGCTTCATGCGCTTGCGATGTTTCAGAGAGGGCCTCGCCTTCGGAGCGCCTTCGCCTCCGGCGGAAGGCCAGCGGGAGCAGAGTGGCGGCGGCTCCGCCAGTGGGAGCCGGCGGGAGGTGGGCGGACGGTGGTGGGAGCACAGGCGAAGAGCCAACCTTCCGGCATGCAGGGTTTCCAGAATCGGCCACATTTACCCAACTTGGCCTCGCGCACCCGCGCGCGACAGGGGGGCGACGGACGGGCGAGGAGGAGGAAGAAGGAGAAAGAGGAGGAGGAGGAGGAGGAGGAGGAGGAGGAGGCCTCTCTGGCCCCAATGGGGCCAGGGCATGGCTGAAGAGCCTGGCCCTACAGTCGAAATCGATAGTAAGGATGGGCAGCCTTCTCAAGGGTACCCTTGCATCCTTGCCTCCTCGGTCCATCCTTAGCCCCTTTAGATTGGCAGCCCCGCTCGAAAAGCTTCGACATGGGCATCCAAGGGGCTTACATCTTTCTCGCGCATCCTTACTACAGCCAACCCGTATAGCAAGGACGAGCAGCTTTCCAAGGTTACCCTTGCATCCTTCCCCTTCGGCCCATCCTTGGCCGCTTTCGCTGGCCGCGCCACGCTCGCAAAGGGTCGACATGGCCCTCCAAGGCCCTCCAAGGCCCTTGCATCCTTACTGCGCGTCCTTCTTAATCATACGGGTTGACATGGCCTTCCAAGGCCCTTGCATCCTTACGTGCGTCCTTGTCGTATTGGTTGGCTGTACCACGGCCAGGGCCACGATAGCTCCCCAGAGCTCACGGCCCCCTCTTCTTCTCTCAGCACGTCCACCAGTCCTTCCGCCTCGTCTGCGCACGTGCCTCAGGCCATGCGTTGTGCCCCCGCTCCTAAACACTGAGATCCAGCGTCCCAGAAAGACATGCGGCATCACAGAAAGTCACGACCAGAGCCTTCGACCCAATCTCCCTCTCTCTGCGACATTTTTCGAGCTGGACTGGACCGCGAGGGCCCCTGGGGCACAACACAGGGCGAGATCGCCCGGTCCCCTCCCCCAAGAACAGACGATGACGACGACGACGACGACGACAACGACGACGACGACGACGACGACGACGACGACGACGACGAGGGCGGGGGGGGGCGGCCGATCGCAGCGGCGGGTACCGCCGCTGCTCCGATCGGATATAGCCAGGACCCCGGGTACGTAAGGGGAGCCGGTCAGTGATTGGGCCCCGAAGCCCCGCGCCAGGATCGCTGAACCATGAATGCCGCAGCTGGTCTTCTTGTTCGGGTGGACGGCAGTTCCGGTCCAAGTCCAGGGGAATGGGGCGGGGGAGGCGTCCCCAAGCACACGCGGTTGAGGGAAGCAAGTAAGCAACATTCCCCCATCCCCCACAATTCAAATTCGGCACGTTTACGCACTACCGCTGAGACATTCAAACTTGGAAGATCCGAAACCAACACTGCATTCGGGGGGACAGGGTGAGTGTTGCTTCATTGTTTGCGACACCTGCAGGTCCCACTAAACCCAGCCTTTCCAAGGCCCGATCCGAGGCCTCTCGGCGGGGTCTGCCCGCTTGTGCCGAGCGCCGCCGCCTCCGGTACCCCGCTGGGCGTCCGCGGCCGCCGCCCGTGCCGGCAGCAGGCCGTCTAGCAGCCTCGACACGCCGATGTCGACCCCGACCCTGGTGGGGCCGCGGGGGGGGGGGGTAGGTGCCTCCCTCCTTGTTTCCTCCTCATCCTCCTCCTCCTCTTTCTCCTCCTTTTGCTCCTGCTCCTGCTCCTCGCTCCTACATAGTCCTCTCCTCATCCTTCTCCTCGTCAGCCTCCTCCTCCCCATCCTCCTCCTCCGAGCACCTATAATCAGGGTTCTTTTGCTCGCCCCTTCGTTAGATTCCTCCTCTTCCTCCTCCTCAGCGTGCACTCCCGCGCGCACCCTCCTCCCTCCCTCCCGCCCGTGTGCGCGGGGGGGGGCAGGAGCGCGAGACTCATATAGATTCGTATTCCGGCACCAGCACCGTGACAAAAGAATGCGACCGGTGTGTGGCAGGTTCGCGTCGTGTCGACAGGCGGCGACTGCGCCGATGGCGTTCAGAGTTGAACGCCGCCAGCGACCCTGAATCGGTCGATGTTGAACGATCTGACGTTTCGGAAACGGCCGACCTTTCAAGGTTGAACGATCCCCGCGGTGTCAGAAACCAACGCCGAAGTCGGCGCGGCAAGAACCTGCCGTGCTGTGACCCGTTCGTTGCCGTATGCCTCAGCGCTCAGGCCTGGCACGTGCTGAAAGTATGTGTTGTTGAGCGGCTGCTGATCTGCAGTGTACAGTCAATGCGTATAGTTAGCAAGGGCGAGCAGCTTTCCAAGGGTACCCTTGCATCCTTGCCTCCTCGGTCCATCCTTAGCCCCTTTAGATTGGCAGCCCCGCTCGAAAAGCTTCGACATGGGCATCCAAGGGGCTTACATCTTTCTCGCGCATCCTTACTACAGCCAACCCGTATAGCAAGGACGAGCAGCTTTCCAAGGCTACCCTTGCATCCTTCCCCTTCGGCCCATCCTTGGCCGCTTTCGCTGGCCGCGCCACGCTCGCAAAGGGTCGGCATGGCCCTCCAAGGCCCTCCGAGGCCCTTGCATCCTTACCGCGCGTCCTTATGAATTGTACTGGTTGGCTGTATTCCCGATTGTTTGATGCTGCGGGCGGCACACGGCGCACAACAGGTATGCGCCATCACGCGGAGCATCGTTGTGGGGGCGGACGGAGGGCAGGCTAACGGAAGTGCCAGTGGATACGGCAAACTGGAGATCGAGGTCGGTTCGGGGAGGGTGTCCAAGTGTTCTTCGTGTTTGTTGGATGTTCCTGTGCTTCCTGGGGGAGGGTCTACCCTCGAATGTTTTTCAGTTTGGGCCGGCGGAGGGTCTCGTGTTCTTGACAGATATTACTATGTCCTCGGCCCGACCGTAAATCAGAGCAGGCCGAGTGGTCCTAACGGCGATGGGCACGGCATCGTCGCCACCGCTACGCGCAGCCTATAGCTTCTTGAGCCGTCGTGTTTGACACCATTGTCATCACCACCAGCAGCATCGCGGGAGCCGACATCACCTTCGTTCTCATCATGCATCTTGCCGTGCAGTTTGGTCCTTCTCCGCGCGCGCTTCTGAGAGCGCCCATCCTTCAACGCCCTTTCAAGCTTGCAGCACACATTCCCACAGTCATCTCGCCACGCTTTGGTACGATATGTTCGTGTCGTGTCGGCGTGGCCGCGACCCCAGCGCGGGCGTTCAAGGTTGAACGCCGCGGTTGGCCCTGAATCGGCCAATATGGCACGGCTTGGCGAGCAAAGAGTCGCCGTTTGTTGAAGTTTGAACGGTCCACGCCGTGCTGGACACCAACGCCAGGGTCGTCACCGCACGGACCTGCCGTGGCATTGAAGCGGAGCAGGGCGACCCGAAAAAACAAATTTCCTCCTCCCTCCCCTGCACGCCCGCTCCTCCTCCTCCTCCTCCTCCTCCTCCTCCTCCTCCTCCTCCTCCTCCTCCTCCTCCTCCTCCCCCTCCTCCCCTACGCGCCCCCTCCACCGATCCCCTTCTCTTCGTCCTCCTCCACCGTCTGGGGTGCATCTGCGTCGGCGTCACCTCGCCGCCCGAGGCAGCCGGCTCGTTCTCCGTCCCCCTGGCCTCCGACAGCGCCGGCGGCCTCGGCAGCCCCATCTTCGGCCCCGGGTGCGCCCGCTCGCCCCCATGCGCGCCGCGCGCGCCTGCGCGCGAGCTTGGGAGCGAGTGAGGGAGCGAACCACGCGAGCATGCCCGTCGGCTGCTCGGCCCTGTGCAGAGCATGGGCGTACAAGTCGGCTACCAGCCAGACAACAAAAATGATATTCGACTCCCAGCCAGAGCTTGGGAGCGTGCCGCGATTGTTTTTGTTACGGCATGGCCCGCGGGCTCGGCTGCTCCGGGGCAGCGATAGCGGGGGGGATAGGCATAGGGGGGGACGCATCGACCCCCAATCGCCCACTGATCGCCGATAGGAGCCTGGTAGCCCCAGCCTGCTCGGATTCACCATCGGGGGCCTATCGCCGATCTATCGGCGATGTATCGCCGATTCCAGGTCGATGGTTCCCCCTCATCTGCATGTCCCCCCCTATCGCTCCACCTCAGCTACACGCAAGAGTTCGGCCGAGCGCAGAGGGGGGTATGGGGGAGGAGGGAAGGCTTCTTGAAGCACCCCTGCTTCTGGGAAGGCGCGAGCCGCATCTGCAGATGTGAGGCCGGCACCTTCGAAGGAGCAGCCTCCTTCTGAGGAGCCGTCCTCCTTCCCCCTTACCCCCTTGTGCGCGCCGCCAAGGAGTGACCCTCCGCTGCAGTGACATTCTGGTGCTGGCCAAGAAGGGGGACCCGGACCGCCGACATTCGCCGACTGCCATGCGACAGCACCAGCTTGCGCGCCTGGATTTGGCCCCCTTGCAGACCCCAGAAGCCGCGCACCAAAGGTCGCTCTCGCCTAGGGTCTCCCTCGCGTGTAGCCGAGTGGGCGGCGAGGAAGGGTGGTCGCGAATCGGTGAATCGGGGAACAACAGTGGCATTATCGGCGCGGAGCGTACCAGGGGCGGCGCTGGAGGCGCCGCCAGGGGGGGTCCAGCGCCGATCCAAGAAATCTGTGCGGTCCTCTGAGCTGTTGTGTTTACGTCATCGCTCAGTTCTCTGCGGAAGGATGGGAGGGTCGGGTACAGCCAGGACCCCAGGCAAGGGGACCCGGCTTGTAGTAGGCCTCTGGGGCCCCTAACTTGGCCAGAATCACCAAACCAGGTCTGCCGTGGCTGGTGCTTTCTCGGGTGACGGCAGCTCCGGCTTGTGGAACGGGCGGGGGGGGCGTCCCCCCGCACGCGTCACTCCACCAGGTCCCACTAAACCCAGTTCCGCCAACGCCCGAGGGGGGGTCCCTCGGGGAAAGGGGCCCTGAGCCCCTGGGGCGCGGCGGCCACGGGGGCATAGGGGGGCCTCGGGAGGGGAGCGGGGCCGTGGACCCCGAGACGTCGCCCCAGGCTCAGCTCTCCGCCCCGAGTCGTGTTAGGGCGAGGAGGGCGGCATCTGGAGAAGGCAGGGCGCTTCTGAATTCCCCTTTCGCCTTCTCCCCCTCCTCCTTCTCTTCCTCCCCCTCTTTCTCCACTTCTCTTCCTCCTCCTCCTCCTCCCTCCTCCTCCTCCTCCTCCTCCTCCTCCTCCTCCTCCTCCTCCTCCTCCTCCTCTTCCTCCTCCTCCTCCTCCTCCTCCTCCTCCTGTTCGTCCTCCTTCTGTTCCTCCTCCTCCTCCTTCTCCTCCTCCTTGCGTCTTCCAGGGGTGCCAGGGCGAGGAGAGCGGCCTCTGGAGAAGGCAGGACGCTTCCGAGTTCCTCCCCAGCTCGAGCTCGAGCAGGAGATCGATTGCAGACTTCATCTACCCCAAACTTGGGTTTTTCGTCGAAGCTACAAAACAAGGACGTAGAGCGTTCGCGAAATTGCAACGTTTTTTATTCGCAGATTCGACGAGATTTCAAATCTGGGGTACATCGATTATGTAGTCGATCTCCTACCCGACAAGCGCTTCTCCTCGTCGGCAGCATGCTGCTGTCGCGGAATGCCCTCGCGGATCGCGGAGTGTTCCCCCGGAGCGGCGCGGAACAAAGAGGGCAGGGTGTTTGAAAGAAGGGACCGCACCCCAAAAAATCGGCAGCGAGCGAGGGGGGGAAGTGAGAAGGGGCGAGCCTTCTCAGACGGCTCGGAGTACCCCCGGCTTTCTGAGAAGTTTTCTAAACCTTTCCCGAAGACGCAGAAAACTTCTCAGAAGGCGCGACGGCTTCTGAGAAGTCCCTCCGCCTTCTGAGAAGGCCCTGTCCTTCTCACTTCCCCCCTCGCTCGCCGCCAACAAAAGCCGTGTGCCCCGGACCGTCTGAGAAGCGGGGGCGGGGGCCTCCTTCGGTGGCCGTCCCCCCCCTCCGCCCTGGCCCCTTTGGGTGCGCGCCGCCAGCACTTCCAGCGTGGATGTTGCGGGCGGTCCACGCTGTTTGAGGATGCAATCGGCGCCGCCCCAACATATCAGTGGGTGCGTCGCCCCCCCATGGGCGACGTGCGCGCGCCGAGAAATCTTATAGTATAAGCTCGTGGCGGGCGCTTCCTGGCCATACCGCTCGGGAAACGATCTACTACAAGATGCTTGTAATATATGTTCGGGTCGGACGCACGCCTCCGAGGAGGACGTATAGTACTAGTATATCCTTCTGCGTCCCATGCAAGGTTCCGCAAGTCGAGAGTCAGAGTTGATCAAATCAAGAACAGTGCCTTGCCTGTCCAGTTTCCGATGCGTTTGCTGCTGGTATTGCTGTTGCTCCTCATCGATGTTGTTATTGCCGCCGCTGCTGTTCGTATCATCCTCACCTTCCTCTTCCTTTTCCTCTGGCCAGCAGCCACTCTTGCTGCCGCCACCTTCCGATATGCCGCGCTCGTCCATGTCCGACGTTTATTTGTCTTATTGTTCTTACTGTCGACTGCCTCCTACTCCTCCTCCTCCTCTCACCCTCCCGCCTCCTCCTACTCCTCCTCCTCCTCCTCCTCCTCCTCCTCCTCCTCCTCCTCCTCCTCCTCCTCCTCCTCACCATCCCGCCTCCTCCTCCTCGTCCACCTCCTCCACCTTCTCGTCGACCGCCCCCTCCCCCACAACGGGGCCCCGACCTCCCAGCGCGCGCTCCGACCGGAGGCGGCGCTAGCCGTGGGGCGAGGGTCCCCAGGAGGCACCCCCGCGCCCAGAAGGAGATGCGAGGAGCGCCCACGGCCCAGAGGAGGAGAAGGTACCCATACCGCTACTTTTCCTCTGTTTTCCCCTTCTTGGGCCTCCTGGGCTGCCCTCGTCGCCACCGCTGGATTCGCCTCGAAATTCTGATCAGAACGCACCCCGGGAGAGGTCTGGGGCGTAGCGGTGTCGATACCTTTTGACTTCCCCAAAGGGTCCATCCATCCACCCTCCTTGACCTTCTGGGAATCCCGAGGGACCCGAGGCGGATCTGGCTGTAGGGGTAAGGGCCCCCAGGATGCCCCCCAAGAGGAGATGCGAAGAGCGCCGGGGCCCACCCGTCGCCGACCGCCTCCTCGACCGGCGTCCCTCCTTCCTACGCGCCATGCCTTAATGGGTACGGGCGGGCTCCCCAGCGGAGCGTGCACGTTCGCTCGCGACGGCCTCCTCGCCATGAACGAAGGGGTCCTGCGGGAACCGAGTTCCAGATTCAGGAGGGGAAAAAACACACAGACACAATTAATCGTCGATTCCCAGGAAAATATGGAAAAATATGGGAAGTGGTGGGGAAGACAAAAACCCAGAAAATATAGAAAAAATGGGGAATCTTTTTATTTGTGTGTATTTATTTGTGTGTCCCAGTTTCCCTTCACAGATCCCGCAGCATTCCCCTGGGCAAGCTCTTCACCCCGAGTCGTTCTTGTTGACGACCCCGAGGCGCGCGGAAGGCCACAGGGGGCCGACAAACGGCGAGAAACGTCCAGGATCCCCCTCTTCCTCCAGGACCCGCTTCCTTCACGGCCTCCTCCTCCTCCTCCTGCCGACTGCCGACTGCCGCCTGCACGCCGCAGCGCAGCGCAGACGCCGCGCGCGCGGCACGCCCCCCCCCCCCCCCCCCACACGGCGGCCGCGCGCCCCCCCGCGGCGCCCGCCGCCACGGAGGCCACCCGCGCGAGCGTGCCCGCGCGACTGCCGGCCACGACCGCCTCCTTCTTCTGGGGGGGGACGTCGTCGCCGCCGCCGCCGCCGCCGCCGCTGCCACCGCCGCCGCCGCCGTCGTCGTCGTCGTCGTCGTCGTCGTCGTCGTCGGCGTCGGCGTCGTCGTCGTCGTCGTCGTCGTCCTTGTCCTCTTCCTCCTCCTCCCCCTTCTCCTCCTCCTCCTGTTCGTCCTCCTCCTGCTCCTCCTCCCCCGCCTTCTCCTCAAGTTCTGTGATGCCTCCAGGCCCGACGGGATCCCCTCCCCTATACAGCCTATGCTGTTGCTGATGCGATTGGAGTTAGGATACTGTGCGACGTCTATGAGGACCTCTTGAGCCACGGTCAGTTGCCTCCAGAATGCAACCACTCTGCCCATGTGTTCCTCCCCAACAAAGTGGATCCTTCTCTGGAGGCCCAGACGAAGGCCCCTGACGAGACCCACCCGCTGTCTTTGAGCGACTCGAGCACCAAGATCCTCTCTTCTGCTTTAGGTTCCCCGCTGGCGAATCAGGCCGCACTCACTGTCATACAGGAGCAGCGCGGATGCATAAGAGACCGCCAGATTAACGGAGAACAATATGTATTATGAGGCCCAGCTTGCAATGTGGAGTGTATGCTTGGGCACAACAAATGCAGGCACGGCGCTGTTGGATTTCCGCGCTGCATTCCCGTCTCGAAGTCACTCTTTTATGTGGTGGGTCGTCGAGGTCATGCAAACTCCTTTCTATATCATCAGAGCCCTGAAGGCCTTCTATTGCAATGATATTGTTTGGCTATCCTTTCGTGGAGCTGCACATACGGGGTGCTGCATTCGGCGTGGGGTCAAGCAGGGGTACCCAGAATCTGGCAGCATTTTTTGCGCTGACCCTCGACCCCATCACCAGGCGCATCATGCACGCTCTTCTTGCCCCGCTGTCCTACCTCTCCATCTTTGTCGACGATATCAGTCAGGACTTCTCCCATATCATTGACGCACTCCTGGTCCTCTTGAAGAAAGTGAACGCTGCAGCTTTCGCGTGTGGGAGTCGAATTGCTCGTTATTGCGATGTTGCCCGAGACGAGATTATCGGGATGCCCCACGAGAAGGGGCTTCGTGGGTGCCGCCTTGAGTTCAGTAGCTTCGGTTAGTATCTTGGGGTCAGCAGAGGAGCGGATGGGCGGGAGTTCTCATTCGCGGAAAAATGCCAATAATAGACGCAGTATGTCGAAACTGTTCACCACTGGTTGGTTCGCTCCACCGTTAGGTGTGCTACGAACGCCCTGCCGCACCTCTCCTAGCCTTGCCAGCTCGACCCTGTCACGAGACGTATGTTGCAGCAGGGAAGGGCTTGTCTCCAGAGATTCACGTGTGGCCCAGGGCATGCCTTGCCCCCCGTCCTGAAGAGGAGGGGGCCGATCTGAGGAGGTGGACGATCTTTGTGATTCCATGAGCAGCCTTCTGCGGCGCTGGGGTTCTCGTGGGTCTGCGCGTGGCCTGGGGCTTCGGCGCTGACGGGAGGTCGAGGACATGCAAACGCGGATGAAGGCGCCTGGGTTAGCGACGGACCGGCTTCCATGCAAATCGGTGCGTTGCGTCGCCAAGCCAAGCGCCTCTCTCTCTCTCTCTCTATGTCTCGGCGGTTCTCCCCGAATCAACGCGTGACCGACTGGGGTCGACCGACATCCTCTGGCTGACACGGGTCTGGGGGCCGCGCGGGGCGCTCCAGAAAAGACCTCGCCCACGGCGCGCCCTCGCCTTCGGCGGGGGCCCGGCAGGAGTAAAACGGCGGCAGGTCCGCCCGCCGAAGCGCGAGGACAAGGAGGAGGAGGAGGAGGAGGAGGAGGACGAGGAGGAGGAGGAGGACGAGGAGGACGAGGAGGACGAGGAGGACGAGGAGGACGAGAATGAGGAGGAGGAGGAGGAGGAGGAGGAGGAGGAGGAGGAGGAGGAGGAGGAGGGAGGAGGAGGAGGGAGGAGGGAGGAGGGAGGGAGGAGGGAGGAGGGGAGGGAGGGAGGGAGGAGGGAGGAGGGAGGAGGGAGGAGGGAGGAGGGGAGGAGGGAGGAGGGAGGAGGGAGGAGGGAGGAGGGAGGAGGAGGGAGGGAGAGGGAGGAGGAGGAGGAGGAGGAGGAGGAGGAGGAGGACTCCCCGCCCGCCCTCCGCAGGCCAGGGCCTTGGGGGCCGTTGTGCGGCTGGCCGGGGGTTCACGGCGGGGTTCTTCGCTGGCCATGGTTACAGCGCGTCCCCGAATTCGGAGGTCGGAGGTTGGAGGGGGAGTAGAAGTGAGGCGTCGGCATGTTTGGATTCCTGGATTCGGGAGACAGACAGCACGCCACCTGGCGACGATGTTGCTCGATCTCAGAGGGTGCTGCTGGCAGTCCAAGTCTTTCCGCTATGTCCCACACACCGTGAAGGCCAATGCTGGTGCGATGGCTAGGTAAATCGTGCGTGTACTCTTGGTTGCCGCAGCTTCGCGCGACGTGAAGTTCGGAGGGTTGTTACTTGGGCTTGTAGCCCAGTGATTCTAGCCCTGTTTTCTGCCAAGCTTGCACAGTCTCTCAGCCTTCTGCACTGCATTTTCCGTAGCCGTGATGGCTCGATACCGCTTTTCAGAGTCCTCATGCGAGCAGCCGACGCTCGAAATCGTGATATTCGGGTCGGGAAGATTTTCGATCTGAAGATGTCCTCTCTCATGCTTGTCTCTTGCTTGCTTGGTTGAGTGTGCACTGAGACGCTTACGCAGGGACGGGTAGGCCGCGGAGCTTCCCGGGCGCCATGCCGAGTGGCACGCCCTCGAGAGCGAGGTGGCACGTGCTGTATTGGGAGGATGCCCAGTTCGAGGGTATCAAGCTCGACGCGGCGAACCACACGAGAGAGCGCCGGAAGAGAGAGGGCCCTGCGATCTGCGACCTCTGCAACGGCGTCGCCGATGCGTGGAGATTCCGCATGGACAACGTCCAGGCCACGCTGCGCATCTGCATGGACGCCACAGGCGAACGGTTCCGGGAGGACTTCGTTGACTTCGTGTGCTTGTCGCCTTACATGAGCATCGTGTTCAACACTCGAGACTTCCAGCACCATCTGACAAACGAAGGTCGGGCCGCTCTGTCGGAGGAGTGTGTGATTGGGACCGCGATTCGGGTACATCGTGGCGACCTCCCGCCCAAAGGGGCCGGCGTCGAGACCGTTGAGTTTCCAGCCCCAGCCAGCGGCGAGGGCACGGCTTGGCGCCACGAGCCTTGGCTGCGGAAGTACGTCCGCAGTATCAGAGCCGCGGCGGCGGCAGCGGGTGGTGCTGCTCTGTGTCTGATCCTGTTGGCCGTGGCAAGTCCCGCCGCCGTGCCAGCCCAGCGCCGTAAGCGGCGATTGACAGGAAGCCGTTATGCGTGGCACCTCGTACCCCGCGGCTCAGGTAAGCCGTGACATGTGAGATACTCCTCCGCGTCGTGTCGGTGTTGTGATGAGGCTGCTGATGGCTGATGATGCTGCTGCTGCTGCTGGTGATATTGACGATGATGATGACGATCACGATGACGATGACGATGATGCTGATGATGATGCTGTTGATGATGACGATGCTGATGATGATGCTGATGATGATGTTGGTTATGATGATGCTGATGCTGATGATTGTGATGGTGGTGGTGATGATGGTGATGATGCTGATGGTGATGATGATGTTGGTTATGATGATGATGACGACGATGATGATGATGTTGGTGATGATAATGTTGGTAATGATGATGATAATGATGGTGGTGGTGGTGATAATGATGATGCTCATGCTTATGCTGCTGATGATGGTGGTGATGGTGATGATGGTGATGATGATGGCGATGATGACGATGATGACGATAACGGTGATGATGACGATGATGCTGCTGATGATGATGCAGTTGATGATGACGATGCTGAAAATGATGTTCATGCTGATGATGCTGATCATGATGATGATGCTGAGAATGATGATTATGATGGTGGTGGTGGTGATGGTGATGATGATGATGATGGTGATGATGATGTTGTTGATGATGGTGACGATGATGATGATGTTGGAGATGGTAATATTGGTAATGATGATGGTGATGATGACGATTATGACGATGCTGGTGATGATGATAAGATTGGTGATGATGATCATGATGATGCTGATGAGAATGATGGTGGTTGTGATAATGATGATGTTGATGCTTATGCTGCTGATGATGATGAGGATGGTGATGGTGATGGTGATGGTGATGGTGATGGTGATGGTGATGGTGATGATGAGGATTAGGATGAGGATGAGGTTGAGGATGAGGATGAGGATGAGGCGACGATGCCGTGTTAGGCTGTCTTGGGAGCCTCATGGGCCGTCTTGAGGCCATTTTGGGCCGCCTTCGAGCCATCTTGAGCCGTCTTGGAGGCACCTTGGCTTACTTGGCGGCCTTGGCTGCCTGAATCGGCCGTCTTGGAAGCTCGGGAGCGTGGATCATTCCCCAAGCAGCTTGCTGAACGGGGTGCTTTTGTGATAGAAACTAGTTCTGGCTCAGGGAGTCTGGAGCAGAGACATCCTCAAACTAATTTTGTGGTCTGGGCCGTTTCGCCTCACAACTCTTGTTTCCGAGTTGGCCGAGGTTGGGCGTTTCGCCTAAGACATCCTCAAAACTCTGAGCTCCGAGGTGCCGCGCGAGGTGGTCCAGCACGTTGCGCCTGAGGCATCCTCGCAACTCTGGGCTCAGAGATGCCGCGAGAGAGGTGTTCCGGCACGCTTCGCTCGAGACGTCCTCGCAACTCTGCGCTCCGAGATGCCTGGCGAGAGGTGGTCGGGTCCGTTTCGCCTGAGACGTCTTCGCAACTCTCTGGGCACAGCAAAAATCCACAACCACAACAACTACGTAAATGGATGTTTCGGGAGGGCCCCTCGGGGAAGAGCCCACTGACCTCGGCATGAGCCCTTTGGTTGTGGTTGTGATCGCCTTGGCCGTCCAGGACACCCACATCGATCACAGTCAGTGGTAAGCTGGTTTCGGTGTTCTGACGACTGTCGGCATGCGCAAAACATCCTCCAGGGTGAGTCCTCGCTGTGGCTGTGGTCGCTTGCTGTCCCCGCAAAATCTGAGCTCCGAGATGCCACACGCGAGTTGGTCGGGCCCGTTTCGCCCGAGACATCCTCGCAACTCTGGGCTCAGATGCCGCGCCCGAGGTGGTCCAGCCCGTTGAGGAGATAGTGGCGACATGGGCAGAGTGAAAGGAGAAGGAAGGAGAATGGAGGAGGGGCACTGCGCCACCTCAGCGAACGCAATTGGACATGAACGAAGGCGCATTAGAAAAAAATGCGGCACGCACCCTGCTACAACCCCCCGATGTGCCGTAAGTGCCGTTTTCCCCCGCACGGGGTAAACGCGCGAACGCGATTTAAAATCGTCATGCGTTTTTTTTTTGAAGATGCTGTTTTGCGATAGCCCTATGTCGGTGAGAATCGCACCCTGGGTATAATAAAGTCCGGGGTCCTGGGAGGATGGTAAGTTTTTCCCGGAGATATCGATGTTGGGATGTCTGGACGGGTCTTGAATGACCTCCAAGCTGATCTGGAGAAGCCTTCCCATGGAGCCTGTTTGAACGAGTTGGGTGAGCGCGAATCTTGAGAAACACGCATGGTAGCACGATGCACTGGCCACTCTTGGGCGGCCTGCCTAGAGGTATGGGGCCTGCCTTGAAGGGGACGACGAGGAGAGGGAGGAGGAGATGAAGGAGATTTCAAGAGGAGTCAGAAGTTTCGGGCTTATCAAATTCGTTGTGTACAACGAAAGGATTCTTGGTGGTGTCCTGCTCGTCGTGTGGGAATGCTCTTTGGGGTGATACGCAATGACGGCAATAACAAGAAGTCCAGCTGGGGCGCGGAGGGAGGAAGGAGGGGAGGGGGAGTAGAGTAGAAGGAGGAGGAGACAAAGAAGAGAAGGAAACACAAGTGATACAGTAAGTAAAGAAAATAAGGAAGAGAAGGGGGGAGGAGAAGGATGAGAAGGAGGAGGAGGACGACGAGGAGAGGGAAGTGGAGGATGAGGAGGATATCCCAGGAGAAAGCATTGTTTCGGAACTTTCAAATTCTACTTGTAGCACTAAAGGATTCTTGGTGGTTTTAAACTCGTCTTGGGGGTGATACTCAATGACGGCGATAGACAAGTTCAGCTGGGGCGCGGAGGCAGGAACAACAACACATTCGCGACAGTGCTTGCTTGCAAAACCAAGCGTGTTGCCTGAGACATCCTCGAAAAGCTGCTGGTCGCGAACTCAGCGAATCTTCGAACACTTGCGTTTCGCTTGATACATCCTCACAAAATGATGATAAGGACGATTTGTGGTGCTGTGTATGATATTAGAATCAGAGATCAGAGCGGCGATGCGAACTTTGGGGGCGATTGCAAAGTTTGCCCGAAGTTCGCCCCCGCGCGCCTCCTGTGGCAAGTTGAACCCACAGGAACCCCGCGAATAATCAGCTAGAGGGGGTGGAAGGGGGCCTTCTCCTCCCCCTGGAGGAGGCGGAGGAGGAGGGAGGAGGAGGGAGGAGGAGGGGGGAGGAGGAGGAGGAGGAGGAGGAGGAGGAGGGGGAGGGGGAGGGGGAGGGGGAGGAGGAGGAGGAGGAGGAGGAGGAGGAGGAGGAGGAGGAGGAGGAGGAGGAGGAGGAGGAGGAGGAGGAGGAGGAGGAGGAGGAGGAGGAGGAGGAGGAGGAGGAGGAGGAGGAGGAGGAGGAGGAGGAGGAGGAGGAGGAGGAGGAGGAGGAGGAGGAGGAGGAGAGGGGGTCACCTCTATCACCCGCGGCATGCGGCTGCTGCACTCGGGCTCTACCTTTTGTTGCGAGGCGCTGTTGCCTCGGGAGCGCGGCTCCAACGCTGCTGCGGGATCGCGGACCCACCCCTTCCCTTGCGGGGGAGCACTGCCTCTCGGAAGCGCAGAAATCCATCCCTCCGGACAGGGAGCGAGCGGAGGTCGGAGGAGGAGAAGGTACCCATACCGCCACGCTTTCCTCGCTTTCCCTTCCGGGGCCTCCCGAGGTGCCCTCGTTGCCACCGCTCGGTTCGCTTCGAGATTCTCGCCAGAACGCACCCCAGGAGAGGGCCGTGGAGAGTCGTGGCATGGGTGCCTTTCTGGGTTTCCCCACGGATGTGATGCGTGGATGGGTGGGCCACTCAGAAGACTTGCAGAGAATCTACCAGGGAGCCCTTGGCATTCTACCACGCCTCAACGTGCCAGGGGGCCACGGTGGCGGATGCTGGACGTCCACGGGCTCGAGGTAGTCAACCTGGGCGTGGCGACCCCATTCTTCTCGCACGACCCGAACCGCCCCATCCGCGAGGTCGTCATCCTCTTGGGCGGGCCGTCCGGCATCGACAAGAAAGCCCTGGAGCAGCTCCAGGGCGTCCTGAACGACAAGGACGGCGGCCTCGACGGAGGCACCTTTGCCATCAAGCTGCCCGGCGGCAAGCAACACTCCTGCGTGGCCCTCGGCGAGCTCCTCGCGCTCCACGACGGCGGACGGCTCCTGCCCATGCTGGAGGACTCCGGGCGTTGCCTAACTTGGGGGGCGATCGAATGGGGGGCGAAGAAGCGTGCACCGTTCCTGCCCCTTCTTGGGCCCCGAAGGGCCCCTTGGGGCCCCCCGAGGTGCACGAGAGCTGCAGCTTCCTTCCCCCCTCCCCCTTTGTTCAGGAGGCTTTCGCCAGCCGACCCCCAGAAGAGGCGGGGAGTCCGCGGTTGAGGCGTCGTGGGCCTCTTGGGCACTGTCTGGAGTCTCTTGCGGGCGTCTTGGGAACTGCTCGGAGGCCTGGCGGAGTCTCTTGGAGGCAGTTCTGAAGCGTCTCGGGGCCCGCTTTGGGGCCTCCCTTTTCCCCCCTCCCCCCTTTCTCCCCCCGCGCTGCGCCACGCCCGAGGACTGGCGCCTGCTCGGCACCGCGCGGTACGGCGACTGGGTCCGCCGCGCCCGCGAGGCGCTCTGCGGCGTCGCGGGGGCGCGGCGCGGCGCGGCCGCCAAGACACGGGCGGTGGAGGCCTGGCGCGGCCGCGCGCTGCGCTCCGCCGGCTCCCCCGTGCCGGGGCTGGAGCGGGCGGCCCCCGCGGCCCTACCCGCGGCCAGAGAGGCCACGCCCGCAGAGGTCGGCTGCGCGTAGGAGTGGCCCTGCGCCGGAGGGACCGTTGGTGCGGGCCCAGGGGGGCCCACCGCAGCATCGGCTTGCGCACCTGGGTTTGCCCCCCCGCGGCCCGCCTCAGGGCGACGAGCTCTAGACACATCCACTGCCCGCTGGCCAGGCCCATCCTGGGCCCAGGAGCGGTGTGTCAGCATGTATGTCCGTCTGTCTGTCTGTCTGTCTGTCTGTCTGTCTGTCTGTCTGTCTGTCTGTCTGTCTGTCTGTCTGTCTGTCTGTCTGTGTGTCTGTCTGTCTGTCTGTCTGTCTGTGTGTCTGCCTGTCTGTCTGTCTGTCTGTCTGTCTGTCTGTCTGTCTGTCTGTCTGTCTGTCTGTCTGTCTGTCTGTCTGCCTGTGTGTCTGCCTGTCTGTCTGTCTGTCTGTCTGTCTGTCTGTCTGTCTGTCTGTCTGCATGCATGCATGTATGTATGTATGTATGTATGTATGTATGTATGCATGTATGCATGTATGCATGCATGTATGCATGTATGCATGTATGCATGTATGCATGTATGCATGTATGCATGTATGCATGTATGCATGTATGCATGCATGCATGTATGTATGTATGTATGTATGTATGTATGTATGTATGTATGTATGTATGTATGTATGTACGAATGTATGTGTGTGCATGTATGTATGCCTGCCTGCATGCATGCATGTATGTATGTATGCATGTGTGTATGTACGCATGCATGTATTAATGGATGCATGTGTGTATGCATGTATGCATGTATGTGCGTATGTGTGCATGTATGTATGTATGTATGTAGGTAGGTAGGTAGGTAGGTAGGTAGGTAGGTAGGTAGGTAGGTAGGTAGATAGGTCGGTAGGTAGTAGGTAGGTAGGTCGGTAGGTCGGTAGGTCGGTAGGTCGGTAGGTCGGTAGGTCGGTAGGTCGGTAGGTAGGTAGGTAGGTAGGTGTGGATGTGTGTATGTATATGTGTAGGTGTGCATGTATGCATGCATACATGCATGCATGTATGTATGTTTGCATATACGTATGTATGCATGCATGTATGTACGTATGAATGTATGCATGTATGCATGTACATGTACATGTACATGTACATGTACATGTATGTTCCGCCGACGACCTGGAACCCCCCCTCTCCCTCTTTCCCGGGGGGTGTTGTCCTGGGCGCACTGGCGCCCCCCCCCCTTTGCTAGTGGGGGAGCTCCTGTGGGAGTGGGGGGGGGCTCCTGTGGGGGCGGGGGGGGGGCTGCGTGGGAGCGAGGGGAATGGGTCTTTTGGGCGTGGGCGTGGGGTGGGAGGGAGGACTATAGATGGATGAGTGGAGGTACGGATGGATGGACGGATCGACGGAAGAATATGAGATAGATGCCCCAGGTCTGGCCCCCCCCTCATGCTGAGCCATCGGCCCAACCCCCCCGCGCGATGCCCTGTGGGCTTGGCGTGGTGGCCCCCCCACGCCCACCCTGTGGGCGTGGGGGGATGGTGGTAGTGGTGGTCGTCCTCGTCGTCGTCGTCGTCGTCGTCGTCGTCGTCGTCCGTCGTCGTCGTCGTCGTCGTCGTCGTCGTCGTCGTCGTCGTCGTCGTCGTCGTCGTCAGCGTCGTTGTCGCGGTGAGGAGTGCGATGGAGTGGGGATGAGTCGGGAAGAGTGCCGAGGAGGGCCGAGGAGGGCGATGGAGTGGGGAGGAGTCTGGGGCAACTGGGAGGAGAGCCGCGGAGTGCGATGGAGTGGGGAGGAGCTTGGAGGAGCGGGGGGGAGTGCTGAGGATTGCGATGGAGTGAGGAGGAGGCTGGAAGAGTGCCGAGGAGGGCCGAAGACTGCGATGGAGTGGGGAAGAGTCGGGAGGAGCGGTGAGGATGGCTGAGGAGTGCGACGGAGTGGGGAGGAGTTGAAGGAGGGGTGGGGAGCCCCAGGGAGACCTCCGGGGGATTGCGGAAAGCCGGCCCCCTACTTCCGGGAAGCTCCGAGAACGGCTGGCCCCCTATAACTTCCGGGAAGCTTCTGGGGCTGCGGGGGCCTCCGGGGATCTCTTGATGTCGTCGTCGCCGTCGCCGACGCCGCCGTCGCCGACGCCGCCGCCGACGCCGCCGCTGGACGCTCGCACGCGCTGCCCGGGCGCTACCCTGCGCTCTGGCCATCCCGGGGGGGTTCGTACCGGGGCGCACCGGCGGGGCGTCCCGGGGGGTTTCGTACCAGGGCGCGCCGGCCCCGGGGGGTTCGTACATCCCGGTGGGGTTCGTACCGGCCTGCATCGGCGGTGCGGCCAGCACGAACCCCCAGGACGAGCGATTATGCATGTATGTAACATGTATGTATGCATACATGTATGTATGCATGTATGTATGTAACATGCATGTATGTAGCATGTATGTATGTATCACGTATGCTTGTATGTATGTATGTATGTATGTATGTATGTATGTCAGTGTGTGTATGTATGTGTGTATGTATGTCTGTATGTATGTATGTATGTAATGTGTGTATGTATGTATGCATGCATGCATGCATGCATGCATGTATGTATGTAGGTAGGTATGTATGTATGTATGTATGTATGTATGTGTGTATGTATGTATGTATGTATGCATGTCTGTCTGTCTGTCTGTCTGTCTGTATGTATGTATGTATGTATGTATGTATGTAGGTGTGTATGTAAACGTTCTGCACCGGGCACCGCCGATATGTATGTATGTAACATGTCTGTATGTATGCATGTATGTATGTATGTATGTATGTTTATATGCATGTATGTGTTTGTATGCATCTGTGTGTAAGTAAGTAGGTAAGTATGGCTCAAGTAGTCGTAGACAATTTTGGCTCAAGTAGTAGTCATTTTGGCTGAAGTAGTAGTCATTTTGGCTCAAGCCGTTTTGGCTCAAGGAGGAGTGGTCAAGACTCCCTCCTCGCCAGTTCACATCTCTTTACTGTACTCTTCTCTTCCGGAATCGCTGGGGATTGCCTCGACTGAGGGTTCCAGTCTGGGCTTGTGCTGCTTCAGGAGTGAGTGTACGAGATGGTGAACACCGGGACGAAGAAAAACGGGTCACCGAAGAAGGAGGCCAGGGACGTGCGACCTCGTGTGAACGAGCCGGAGAGAGTTGACTCCGACATGGCGCCGGCATCTGCGGCTTCGACGGGGGCCGCTTCAGGTGATTCATTTTCGACTGCTCACTCATGGAACTTGTCCGTGGCCGGGGATGTGAACGCTGCCTCCACGCTTGGACAGATTCAGACGATGATGGAGAAGTTGATGATTCACATGACGACGATGACGAACACGGTTAAGACAGATCTCACCAAGCATATCGATGAGCAGATCGGGGACATGAAAGGCCAGATCCAGGAGAACAGCGAGGGATCTCTAGCAAGTGGGGCCCCGGAGGGAGTTATGGCGATGAAGTTCGAAATGGCAAAGATGAGGGAAGAGAAGGTCGGCCGGGAGGAGGTGACGAAGATGATCCAGCAGGCGTTGAACAGCAAAGGGGTTTCAAAAGCACCAGGGACATCAGGTGCACCACCAGGGCAGCACATGAAGTGGGTCGACCGGGACAACAATCCGATACCTCCAGAGAAGGTCGAGCACCTCGAGCGCACTGTGGTGTTCAAAGGGATTCCGATTTACACCCGGGATAACGACATCATCGACTTCATTACGACGACGCTAGGGGAGCATGCAGTACAGACGGAAGGCAAACCGTACACCAAGAGGAAATTGTGTGAGAGAGGATCAGTCCGGTTTATAACTAAGCAGGCGATGGATGATTACATTAAGCAGACGAGGAACGTGGAGAGAGTGAACTTCAACGGTAAAGCGATCAACATTGGGCCTGATCGTGGGCCAGTCTTTGGCGCCAGTGTCCGGTTTTTGGTAGTGCTTAAGGACGTGCTGAAGAAGAAAGGGGTGGATGAGACAACGATCGATTTCGACGTCGGCATGGGGGTCCCTATGGTGGACAACAAGCGGATTGGCGAGTTGAAGGGCGATGGAGCGCTGGCGAGGGTAGAAATCAACGCCAACAATGTGAACAGCATGGGGTGGGAGATGCAGGGCGACGACTTGCAGTTGGCTGTCGACCGCGCCTTGAGGGAGTGACTTTTTGGAGATTGCCTCAGTTTGTCTTCCTCTCCTCTCGCTCCCCCGTGCGTTCCTCCTCTCTCTCCCCCTCCCCCTTTGGCCTCTTGCCCCAACTGTCCTTTTACCGGAGATTTCTCTGGAGCGCCATGGAATGCGCGAGCGTTCTTTTCAAGCAAAGTGCTAAACCAGCGCAGGAGACATCAGTTTGTCGAACGTCTGATCCAGGCAGTCGATTTTGTTGGACTGCAGGAGGTGCACGGCACCCCTGGGCGGGGGCTTGCCTTCGTCCCGCCTTGTGGCACGGAAATTGTTCGGAGCCATTTCAGTCGATCGCAAGCCGGCCTCTCGCTGTTTGTGAATTCGAGTTTTCTGTCAAAGTTCGAACAGCGCCGCTGGCGCGTTGTAGACAGGGGGAGGGCCGCTGCGCTGCGTCTCCGGGGGCCGCAGGGCAATTTTGATGTATGGACTGTTTATTTGGATGCTCACTCGCCTTCTGCCAGGGCGCTCACTCTGGAGAAGGTTGCCGCCAAGTGTACAGACCAGTCGAAGGCATGTTCTGTCCTTTTTGGCGATTTTAACTTTACTGAGCATGCGTTATACCGTTTGCAGAAAGCTTCCGGACAATGGTCTGGCCAGACCAATGTAGCAGAAAGAAAGTCTTTTGACACTCATACTCGCATCAAGTTTGGCATGGAAGAGTGGTCTCAAGACCATTTTACATGCGAGACGGGCATCGTAAAGTCCCGCATCGACAGGTTTTATTGCAACCACCATCGGTGCGAGCTCTTGGACAAACATGTCGAATGCTCAGTCTTGCCTCCTCCCCCTCGCCTGTCAGCGCACAGGCCTCTGTATTTTGCTCGCCGCAGGGTTGCACGTGCTCGGGGCGGGAAGGGCAGTGCTACCTTGCGACTGGAAGCAGTGGGCCATCATGATTTTGCTGCCCACGTGCAGGCCGACTTCGATAGGGAAATGCGTCTCACGCCGCAGGCACCAGCAGTCGACAAGATGGCTGAAGGTTGCCATGCGGCGAGCGTGCAGGAAACTATCACGTCATTCGAGGCCTCGCTGGCGTCCACAGCCGGGGACAAATTGCACGCGGCCATGGGCCTTCTCCGTGCAAGTGAGAACCAGAGACCCGATAGGATTGAACAGTGTTTCACTTGGTATCCTTATCTTCTCTCTCCTGTCCCCTCTCGTTTGACTGTTTCTACCGCTCTGCGGGGCCACTGTGTTGAATTAGCTCGCCAAGAGGTGTGGGAAGAGGTGGGGTCTCTCAGAATGCGCCGCCATGCAATGCCAGAGTTTGCAGTTTTTGCGCGTAAAGAACATATCATGCGCAAGCTGCAGCGCCTCCTCCCGGCAGGGGGCTCGTCCCTAGCTGCTATGGCGTATCCCGATTTGCGTCGCTTTGAGGTGGGGCCTCAAGGAATGGCAACTCTCTTACGGCAGCACTGGGGTAACACCTCGCGACGCCCGGTCGATTTGTCTAACATGCGAGCGTGGCGCCATAGGGATATGTATTATTTCGGTCACTTGGGCCTTAATTGCGACGACCCCCGGTGGCGGCTACAGCTCGAGCGCGTCGTTGATGCACTTCGATCCTCTAGCGATTCTGCTCCAGGGCCAGACGGCATACCGCACCGCGCATGGAAGCAAATAGAGGAGTTGGCAGCGCCAATTCTGCCCGAGGCCGCAGTCTCATTGCAGGGCCCGCGCACCCGCAATATACTCCCAGAAGACTTTAATGCGAGCTTCCTTTGTTGGTTGCCGAAGGCGCCTGCTGGCAGTCACCGCCTGCACGGTTAGTTTTACACGGCAGAAAAGACTGGGCCGCTGTCTCTTATCAATACTGACAATCGCTTGATTGCGAGAGCTCACCGCAACCTTCTCGAGCCGCTGGCGGGGAAACTAATGTCCGCGATGCAGCAGGGCTTTCTATACCACGAAAGCATGATGGCGAGCCTATTGGAGAGGAATGCCGCTATTATCCTCTTCGATTTTGAGGCCGCTTTCCCTAGCATTTCACAAGATTTTGTTTTCGAGGCGTTGGGGGAGATTGGCCTGCCTCCTGCGCTGTGCAACGTCGCCCGTTGTCTGTGCTGGCGTAACGTGCGTCAGATCAAAGTGAACGGCCAAACTTTCGAAGGCTTCCAAATGGCCAGTGGCGCCCGGCAGGGCTGCCAATTGTCGCCTTTATTTTTCGTGTTGGTCACAGACATGTTATTGCGCCGTATTCAAAGCAAGTGCCCCTCTGCTTTAGTGAGGGCATTTGCAGACGACAACGGCGTGGTCATTCGCAATTGGTGGCGCGACGCCGCCAGCATTCTCCGAGTGTACAGGGGGTTTGCTTTGTTCTCAGGTCTGCGGCTGAACATGTCTAAAACTGTTGTGCTCCCTCTGCGGGAAACAACAGGGTGCCGATTCAGGCGTTGCGTCATGGATATGATGCCCGAGTGGTCTGGCGCCCACTTCGCGTCTAGCGCCACGTACCTCGGTTTCGAGGTGGGGCCGGGTCGTTGTCTGGATACTTTGGCGAAGGCTATTGCCAAGTACGCCAAGAGGGCTCGCCGATGGGCGGAGTGCAGGCTTGGTATGCATTTTAACGTTAGAGTATATAATACATTCGTTGTGTTTGTCTTGTCGTACATATGGCAGTTCTGTGAGCCGAATGCAGATCTCTTCGCTGAGGAAGCGTCCGCCCTTGCACGGTTTTCCTCGGGCCCCGGAGGTTGGCGAAGCGCTTCTGATTTGTGCAATTTCAATGCGCTGATTGGATTTCCGGTTGAATTTGTCGATTTGGCCGATGCCGATTGGGCTGCTCAGCTCAGGGCGGCCGGCACGGCGGTCACATATTATGCTTCTCTAGCACGGCACTTAGCGGAGGCGCGGGTAGATAACATCGCACTTGCCACAAAGTGGCGGGCGTGGTAATTACTTGTCTCATTTCGCCATGAAGAACGCGGTGGACCAGGCCAGACCGCTGCGCATCGACCCAGCTGCGGCGCATAGAGATTTGTATAGGGCGCTGCGAACACACCCGGATCGGCGTCTTCAGGTAGAGACCCGCTTCCGTCAGAAATTTGCCCGGTGGAAGGCCGCGTCTCCCATCGGCATTGTGTCTCGGCGGATGCCGGCGATTTTCGCTCGACTTGGCAAGCTCGTGCCTCCTCGTGTCGCGGCCGCCGTATTTAGAGCTCAATGGAACGGTCGGTGCACGGCCAGGAGGTTCCAACAAGAGGGTGCCTGTTGTTTCGGTTGTTCGCACACAGCGCGCGATTGCATTGAACATTATGCGCGCTGCCGCTTCGTAGCCCGGCTGAAGAATCGTTTCTTGCGGCTCCGCGAGGTTTCCACTGGGCAGTTTTCTGTGCATTGGGCACGCGGACGACGCAACTTTGGCTCTCCAGGCCCTAGCAAAGTATGCTGCCCACGTCGCATCAAACCACTTCCGTGGGCAATCTACTCCGACGGCCACGGCCGTAAACGATGCGCTCGAGCAGTGGTGCAAATCCGGGGCGGCCGGACATGCTGCTCTGACGCGCGTATTTGATGCGAGATGGAGCTAATTAGTTCCCCATTGTTTTTCCTCCCTCCTCCTCCTTCTCCCCTCCTTCCTTCTCTCTCCGTCTTCCTTGTCGTCGTGCTGGTCGTCTGTCTCGTCTCTTCCTCCTTCCCCCTTTCCGCTTTCTCCTGTCTCGGCGCGGGGCGTGGATCGTCCTGCCCGTGCCGCGCGCGTTGGTGCGTGCCTTGGGCTCGTGCCCTTCTCTCCTCCTTCCCGCCCTCTCTCCCTCCTCCGTCGTCCGCTGCTGCTGCGCCTCCTCCCTCCTCCTCCTCCTCCTCCTCCTCCTCCTCCTCCTCCTCCTCCTCTTCCTCCTCCTCCTCCTCCTGTGAATTGTGCGTGAATGATCTATGCGCGCTCGTAATTAGTTTTTCGGCTCCATACGCATGAGGCCAGAGGTTGGCATCGGTCTCCTCGCAGTCGGACTTGCGAGGGAGCTCGCTTCTTTAGCTTCACTTCCCACTCGACACCAGTGCCCAGACTGCTTCTGTGATTGCCCTCGGCCTTCGGAGTGTCCGAAGATACCCGGCTGTGTGCGTCCGCTGCCGCTGGAGCGTCAGCCCGTGTGCGAGGTGCCGCCCGACTTCTTCAACAGGACGTGCTTCGTTGCACCCGCAGACGCCAGCGTTTCCCTTGCCAGTATCGGCCTCCTGGGAGTGCTACTCGGAGCAGCAGTTGGAGGTCTACTCACTCGGCTTTGCTGTCCTCGTCGTGTTGCTGCCCCTCGTCGTGGAGGGCTCGGTCGCGTTGAACAGTGATGGCGGGAGTCGCGGAGGCTCTGCCAGGGGGCTATGCCCTCTACTGGTACGAAGGGGACGAATACGGACATGAACGGATTTTGCTGAGGGAGGTTAAGTCACTGAATGACAAAGTATCTGGGTTGGGGCTTCGCCTGACTTCGATGTCTACGCGGAGGAGTGGAGAACTACTGGAGATCGCGGGCCGATCAGAGTTGAGATGCTGAGTGGCCGCACGGTGCCGAGGAGGCTACCGAGGCCCATCTACCGTTTCGCGCAGACGGTGCCCTGGGACAAGTTCTCGGGGCTGAGGGCCGAGGCGTTGCAGGTCATCGTGGACGAGGGGCTCGACGAGATTCCGCACGCGAGGGTGCTGGACGACGCGTTCGCGATCAGGAACTTCCGTCGGCTCCGCCTCGGTGCGCGAGGACCTGCTCCTCCTCTGCCGCAGCCTGCTGACGGACAGGCTGACCTTGCCGCCGCTCCCGAGAGTGACGAGGTCTGGGTCGCGTCGGAGCCTGTCTTCGACGGGGGCCAGGAGGTGGCGAGGATCGGCGCCCAGGTCGCTGCGGAGTCCGCGGCGTGCAGGCTCGGGAACCGCGGCCTCGCCAAGTTCGGCTCGGCCGTCGCGGCGCTCGAGCGTGTCAAGGTTGACGACCTCGGCGGCTACTTCTCGAGCCGCAAGACCCTACTCCCGGCGGGCCTGGGTGGCACTCGCACGCCCGACGAGCGTGATGGAGGCCCTGGCTCGCCCGCAGGGCTCCCGGCACTGCGGGGGGCTCTTGCGGGCCCGCAGCTTCCTGGTGCAGGTGAGGAGCCTGACAAGAAGGCGGGCGAGGACGTTCGCGCGCTGTCGGTGAAGTTCAATGCTTTCAACCGCAGGGAGCGCGTCTGGGTGGACTCAAGGATATGGTCGAGGACGCCTTCTCGGACTGGCCCTTGGATGGTCCTCGCGCTTTCCTGTGGCTGATGATGTCGTTTGCACAGCTGGCGATGGTGCCCACGTTCTGGCTGGAGCGCCATCTCCAGGCGGCGGGCTGGAGCGAGAACGATCGCTCTATTCATGAGATGCGGGTGATGGCGGAGGTTTTTGAACTGGCTATCTCATGCGATCAGCTTAACGTTGCTTCGCTCGCGGCCTTCGAGAGGTTGGGGCGGAGATGGCAGGCTACACTTGAGGCTCATGGTAAGAACCCGATGAACCCGAACTACGAGATCGCAGATAAGTTCTCGGGCGACAACCGCCGACAACAGCTTGTGGCACCTGCGCTTCGCACCTACGTGGCCAAGGAGGTGCGAGAGGAGGCTGATATCGACAAACAGACTAGCAAGGCCAAGGCTCTGAGGGACGAGGCCAAGGTCGCCCTCAAGCGCGGGAAGGCCACAGGGAAGGGCAAGGAAAAGGAGGAGGGCAAGGATGAGTGAGGCCTCCATCCTTGCCAGCAAGACCGATGATAGTGCTTGCCGCAGTCGCCGCGCGGTATGCGCGCTGACAGGCGAGAGTGATGCACAGGGGGCGCGACAGGTGCCGCTGTTTCCGCTCGAGTTTTGCAACCACTCTGCCCTTCTGCCGACGCGTCTCTCGAGAAGGTGCATGCGGAGAGCGAACCTCAGGAGCCATCAGTCGCGTGAGTTCGGGGAGGTTTTGACGGGCCTCAACTGGCTATATTCCCGAGCTTCGAGCCCACTCGTTCGCCAAGAGGTGGCGAGCGAGATCCACGATTTTGTCGCGGGACGAGTTGCCCAACAGCCGCCTGTGCCGCCTTTTTTGAATAAGGAGGGAGCCGTGCGCGAGCTCCTCCAGAGCAAGTGGGGTTATGACCACACGGCTTCCACTGTCGTCGAGTTCGATCGAGCCCTTGTCTCTCTGCCCAAAGGAGTCCAGGACAGGATTTTGCTTCAGGACTTGGTTTCTCAGGAGCATGATGAGGGATGTGATGGAAGTGATGCAAATGAGAGACTACGGCGAGTATATTAACCCGTATTTTGACCAGAAGCTTCGCACTCGACGGTATGAGTACGTTCGTTTTCTGAAGATGTTGCACAGTCGTGGTCTGATCCGGTGGTCGACTACGCCCAAAGAGATCGCTACCCCGTTCTTTGTTCGGAAAAAGGATGGAAGACAGCGGCTTATCATCGATGCGAGACGCACTAACCAGCTGTTCCGAGATCCTCCTAGTACTCTGCTGGCCACGCCCGAGAGTTTCGCCCGCTTGGAGGTGGAGGGGGGTGTTGAGCTTTATGAGGCGTCTCTTGACGTGGACAACTGCTTCCACATAATCGGTATAGACAGCGACTTGGGCGATTATTGTTGCCTACCCCCCGTTCGAGCACGAGAGCTAGGTCTGGCACGTGTTCGGGGGCGGGAGGTTCCTGGTGACGGGCTTGTGTGGGCCGCCATGGCCGTGCTCCCCATGGGCTTCTCTTGGTCGGTCTTCTGGGCCCAGCGTATCAGTGCTCGCCTGGTTCGGGGGGCCTCTGGGATGGAAGGCTCTGTGGCGGTGGAGGACAGGGGGGGCGGGCTGGGCTCATCATAGGTAAAGGCTCCGCGCCCGTCTTTTACGCGTACGTGGACAACGTGGGGGTCTTGGGAGCTGACAAGATAGAGGTCCAGAAGTCGCTAGATAACATCACATACGTTCTTAACGCTAACAAAATGCAGCGCCACGAAGTCCAGGAGGCTGGCCAGGTTCGGGACGCTCTTGGGATCGAGTTCAACGGAGAGCTAAAGTGTTTCAGGCCTGCGGGGAAGCGATGCTGGAAGATTCGTTTGACTCTGGAGGCTTTCTTGGAGGCGCCCAAGGTAACTGGAAAAGCCCTCGAGGTTCTTCTGGGCCGCTGCACATACCTCGCTATGCTTTAGCGTCCTCTCCTCTCCTGCTTCGCCTCGGTCTACAAGTTCGCTCGGAGGTGCCGACACTCGCGGGCTACATTGTGGCCAACAGCGCGTGAGGAGCTCGAGTCGTTCCTCTACCTCATGCCCCTTATTCGCTCGGACTGGTCGCGCTGCTGGCTTGGGGAAGTGCTAACGTATGACTCCTGTCCTGAGGGTGCTGGGGCTTGTGTTGCTACTAGGTATCCTGCCTGGGCGGCCGCCCAGGGGAGAGTCCAAGAGAGAGCTAGATTTGTTCGTCGAGATGCTGCGCAGGCTCGTGGGCATGCGCTTTCTTGCCTCGACCCTGATGACCCCCTGGTGTTTGTGACGCCGCCGCCGTCTTTCGAGGACGTCTCGGAGCTTTGGGAGCAAGACCTTTCGTTTCCCGAGGTTCCGCTCGAGGGGCTTGTGGGGGAAGACTGGGAGGTGCTTTTCTGCCATTCCTGGAGGAGAAAGATGATTGTACTTGAGGGGGAAGCCAGAGCTGGAGTCCTTGGGATCGCTAATGTTGTTCTGGAACCTGGAGTTCATAGTTGTCGTCTTCTGGCTCTTGGGGATAACCTCGGTGTCACGCTCAGCTTTGCGAGATCCAGGGCCCGTGCTTTTCCTCTGCTGGTCCAGGTTCGGCGGGCGTCGGCGCTGGCGCTGTCGCGAAACCTCTTCGTGGGGTTCAGGTGGATCCCGAGTGAGTTCAACAGCTCCGACAAACCTTCAAGGGACCCTGGTCTGCAGCGTGGGGACACGGTCGAGTTGAGCGTCACTCCTGAGATACACCGTCTCGCTCGAGACCGGCAGGGCCCTGTAGCCGTTTTGGCCAAGGATGAAGTCCCACAATGCTCTACTTCTGTATTTGATTGGGCTCGACATGTCCTTGGTGAGGAAGGCGAAGAGAGCAGCGCCGACGGAGGAGAGGGAAGTTCGCGTGCTTCTTCGGCGGACGGACCCGCTGCCACTAGAGAAGAGGTGGCAGGCTACTTTGCAACAGCGACGCGATCGCCTCCCCATGCCCGTGCTGCTGGAGGAGGCGGAGAGGGACGCCAGCCGTCTGGAAGATTCGGACGGCACGACCTCGGAGGAGGATGGCAACCCGCTCGTGCAGGATCGCGTGCTGAAGCGCAAGACCCACCATGCGAAGATGGCAAAGGAGCCAGGTATGCAACACGTTTCGGTGCTAGAACGAAGCTCGGTAGGTGAGCGAACCTGGGCGCAATATCGAAAGCTATATCGAGGCCTGGTGGACTACGTCGACGAACGCAAGCTGAACACCGACAAGGTGCAGGACTTCGACGTGGCCATCGTCGCCTTCATGACCCACATGTATATGCTGGGCTACGACGCGGGCATCGGCCAGAAGCTGATCGCGGCCGTTGTGTTCTTCCAACCTCGCTTCGGCAAGCTGGGCGACCTTTCTCTTCCGCGAGCCTGGCGGGCTGCCAGGGGCTGGGCCAAGCTGGACCCACCGCGCAGCCGACAGCCCTTGACCCTGCCGACGGTCGCAGGGTTGGCCGCGATGCTCGCCTACGCGGGGCACCTGGATATGGGCATCTGGGTGATCATCGCTTTCTGCACCTACTTGCGCCCAGGCTCTATGATGCAGCTCACCAGGGGCTTTTCTGGTCCCGCCTACCATGAAAGTCGACACGATGTGGCGCGTGCTCGCACACAGGTCAGACCTCCACCAGGTCTCGAAGGTGGGGACCCAGGACGACACCATCTTGTGGGACACTCATGGTTTTGAATGGATGGGCGAAGTTCTTCAGATTCTAGCCGTCGGAGGACGAAATGAGAGCCTGTGGCAGTTTACCTATCCAGAGTTAGTGCGCGAAATCCGCAAGCAAGGCCGGCTGCTCGGCCAAGACATTGTGCCTTGCCAGTTGCGCCATGCGGGCGCTTCCTGGGATATGTATAAAAAGCATCGCAACCTGTGCGAAGTACAACGTCGCGGTGGTTGGATGTCTACCAAAAGTGTGCAGCGCTACGAGAAGTAAGGCATGATGATGAAAGACTACGCTCTGCTTCCCCTGGCGCTGCGCTGCTGGTTGGAGGAGCAGGTGGACGCGCTGAAGGACTCGATCCTTAGAGGCCGCGCGGTGCAGCCGCCGCCGCCGCTGTCGTTCAGTGCCCGTGCAAAGCGTGTAGCTACTCCTCCCAACACAGCAAAGTAGGTGACACATCATGTCATGGGTGATATGGGTGAAGTGTGCGCCGCCGTGCCTCTGCTTACCCGCGCTCGCGTGCAGTCAGACTCCAGACGGCGCTGGCATCAGACACTAGAAAACTGAGAAACAGGGCGCGGGGGGGATCATGTGAGTTGTACGTGAATGATCTATGCGCGCTTGTAATTAGTTTTTCGGCTCCCCGTGGCCTGACCCAAGCCGCTTTCATTCCTTTATAACGGGTGAAGTGCGCGCCGCCGTGCCTCTGCTTACCCACGCTCGTGTGCAGTCAGACTCCAGACGGCGCTGGCATCAGACACTAGAAACCTGAGAAACAGAGCGCGGGGGGGATCATTCTCCTCCTCCTCCTCCTCCTCCTCTCTCCTCATCCCGCCCCTCTTTTTCCTCCCTGGTGGAGCCGCTATGTTTCAAGGGGATTTCGTATCACAGTTTCACTTCAGGCGTGCATCGAAGACTTGCTTTGAGCCTAAAAAATCGTTGACCGGTGTAGCGGTACAAATTTAAGTGCTTCGCCTTGGCCGCCCCGCGGTGCAAATTTAAGTGTTTCGCCTTGCCGCTTTGTTGGTTGTTTCAATGGAGGTGCAGTTGTTCGGTGCCCACATGCAGAGTGTAACCATCCTCGCACCCTGAGGAGCGCTCGCATGCTCGCTGGTTGCCTGTGCTTTTGCTTGCCGTAAAAAAGTAGGTAAGTAAGTAAGCAAGTAAGTAAGTATGTACGTATGTATGTATGTTTGTGTGTATGTATGTATGCATGCATGTATATATGCATATACGTACGTTTGTGTAAATGTATGTGTAGGTGTGTGTATGTGTATGGGTATGTGTATATATGTATGTACGCATGTATGTGTGTACGTGCATATATGTATGTATGTGCATACATGTATGTAGGTATACATGCATGTATATATGTTTGTAGGTATGTGTATACGTATGTATGTATGCATATGTGTATGCATACATGCATGTGTGTTTGTTTGTTTATACGTATATACCTAGGTGGGTGTCTGTATGCATGCGTGTGTGCATGCATGTATGTATGCATATAGGTATGTATCCATACATGTGTGTATAGTTGTTTGGTTGTTCGTTTGTTTGTTTGTATGCATGTATGTATGTGTAATAACAAGGTAAACATGCATGCATGTATGCATGCATGCAGTCATACATGCATATATAATTTGTATGTGTATACATATATATATATATATATATATATGAATGTATGTATGTATGTGTGTATGTAAGTCGCTGTATTGATACAGTGAGTACCTATACACATAGAAAACTGATTCGGCTAGGCCTGCGTCCAGCTGGGGGCCGCTGGGTCCCGAGCGCGCCTGGAGGGCCCAAGACGGCGAGCGCGCCTGGAGGGCCCAAGACTGCTCCCGATGGTTTCCAGAGGGCCCTAAGTTGGGCCAGGAGGGTTACCAGACGGTCCCAGAGTGCCCCCATTGCGCCCCAAGACACCCCAAGAGGCCTCCCAAGGGAGCCCAAAGAGGCCAGAATCGCCAAATTCCCATCGTAAAAAGTACGTTTCAGCATCAACAACTTCTCGCCTTCCCGACGCTCCAAGACGGCCCAAGACACTCCCCCGATCGCCCCAAGACGGCCCCAGAGGCATTGACGAGGCCCCCACGACGGCCCAAGAGGGCCCCAAGACGGCCCGAGAGGCGATAGGCCCCAAAACGGTTCCCGAGAGGCACCAAGGACCCCCATAGAGGCCTCCAACAGGCCCCAGCCCCCCAAGAGGTCCCCAAAAGACACCAAGAGACACCCCAAGGCAGCCCAAATGCCTCGGAAGGGAGCCCCAAGAGGCCAACATTGTCATATTCCGTACGTTAGACGTAGATGTTCAGCGTCAACACCTTCTCGCCATCCCGACGGCCCAAGACGCCCCCCAGATCGCCCCAAGACGGCCCCAGAGGCATTCAAGAGGCCCCCACGACGGCCCAAGAGGGCCCCAAGGCGGCCCGAGAGGCGCCCAAGACGGCCCAAGTAGGCCCCAAAACGGCTCCCGAGAGGCACCAAGGACCCCCACAGAGACCTCCAACAGGCCCCAGCTCCCCAAGAGGCTCAACAAAATTTCCAGAGACGCCAAATCAGCCCCCAAGAGGGGTCAAGACATCTTCTGGAAAGCACCCTGCAAGCCTCTTGGGCCCCCTGGATTAGTACGGCGACGATCAGAGAATTAGTGTGTATATATATATATATATATAGAGAGAGAGAGAGAGAGAACAAAGAATGTGTGTATATATATATATATATATAAACAGAAAGAGAGAGAGAGAGAGAGAGAGAGAGAGAGAGAGAGAGAGAGAGAGAGAGAGAGAATAGAGAGAGAGAGAGAAAGAGAGAGAGAGACAGAGAGAGAGACAGAGAGAGAGAGAGAAGAAGAGAAAGAGAAAGAGAAAGAAAGAGAGAGAGAGAGAGAGAGGGATATATGCTTCCCTGGCCCAGCCAGGAGGGCATATGCACCGCTCCTGGGCCCAGGATGGGCGCGGCCAGGGGGCAGTGGCTATGTATAGCACTCGCCGCCCTGCCCTACAGGAGTCTCACCAGAGGCCACTCTTGCCGCAGAGGCCACTCCTGCGTGCCAGCCGCCAAGGTGTGGAGGCGGGTGGCCCTCCTGGAGCAGCAGGGGCTGCTGCCGCACCGCCGCAGCTGGCGGCTGCGGATGTCGCTGCAGGCAGCGCCGCCGCACCTGGCGATCGCCGAGCTCGCCCGCTTCGAGCACACGGCCCGCGCCGCCGCCTCGTGTGGCGCGCCCCTGGAGGACCCCTCGGTCGTCGAAGAACAAGCGGCGGCATAAACATAAACCTTGGGAGCTCTGCGCGGAGTTCTTGGATCTGCGCTGGGCCCTGCTGGCGGCGCCTCCGCGCGCCGGGGAGGGGCCCAGCGGTGATCCAAGAAACCCACGTGGAGCTCCGAAAGCCGACGCACGTGCCGTTTTTTTTGTGCCTCCAGGTCGACCTCGCGGAGCTGCTCGACTCGCTGGCGCAGAGCGCTCCCCGCGAGGAGCGAGCGCGCCACACCGAGCGCGCAGTCCTCGAGGCCCTCGCCGCCCGCAGCGGGCGCGGCGTGCGGGCGGCGGACCACCGCGCGCTCGGCCGCTTGCCCTGCTCCAGGGCGCTGCGGCTGCTCGAGGAGCTGGAGGGCGGCCCGCTGGAGGGCCGGATCCCCGCCGCCGTCGAGGTCGATGAAGAAAAAACGGCACACGCATTACCTTGTGGCGCTCCGCACGGATGGTTTGGACCGGCGGTGGGCCCCCCTGGCGGCGCCTCCGGCGCCGCCTCTGGCGCGCTCCGCGCGGCGGGGGGGGGGTCCAGCGCAGATCCAAGAAATCCACGCAGACCTCCAAAAATTGATGTCTTGGTGCGAGCTCAATGGGTCACCCCTGCGTGTGGCCGAGAGGAGCACCTGGCCGCCCTCGAGGCGCTGGACGACTGGGAGGCACAGGGGGGCGGCGCGCCGCGGCAGAGGGCGGAGGACGGAGGGGCGTCCTCCGAGGCCGCGGAGGCGGAGGAGGAGGAGGGAGAGTCGCATGGCTGGCGCTCGGGGCAGCCGGACGCCCCAGCTGCCGAGGGCCCCCAGCAGCCGTGCATGCCGCCCCCTCAGAGACTGCTGCGGGAGAGGGGCGGCGGCCGGGGTTGGCAGCAGGGCGGCCGCCAGCCGTGGAAGCAGCAGCGCCGAGGCTGAAGAGCGGCCGGCGCCGCAGCTGCTCGTCGTTGCTGTCACCACGTTCACCACCGCTGCGACGTCGTCGCCGTCGCTCGTGCCGTTAGCACCGCTGCAAAGCTAGGCTATGCCTCCGCTTCTCGTCTTGTCTGCCGTCGCCGGCGTTATCGCTGCTGGAGTCAGCCGAATCAGCTGTCGCTAGATTATGCTAGCTTCTCCAGCGCCAACGTCGTGAAGTGATCTGGTCCTTGATCTGCTAACCGCATGTGACGGAGGAGGAGGAGGAGGAGGAGGGAAAAAGAGGGATGACGGGAGAAGGGACAACGTATGAGTGGTGATGATGATGATGATGATGATGACGATGACGATGGTGATGGTGATGTTCATGATAATGATGATGATGATGATGATGATGATGATGATGATGATGATGATGATGATGATTATGATTATGATTATGATGATGATGATGATTATGATGATGATTATGATGATGCGGATGATACTGATGATGAGTATGATGTTGATGGTGATGATGATGACGGTGATGATGATGCTGCTGATGATGTTAACGGTGAAGATGACGATGACGATGACGATGATGCTGCCGATGACGATGACGGTGCTGATAATGCTGATGATGACGATGATAATAATGATGCGGATGATGATGGCGATGATGATGATGAGGAGGAGGAGGAGGAGGAGGACGGTGCTGATATTGATGATGGTGTGGACGAGGAATACATTCATGCTGATGATGATGCTGATGACAATGACGCTACCGATGACAATGATGATGCTGTTGCTGATGATGACGATGATGATAATGCTGATGCTGATGATGATAATGGTAGTGATGATGATGATGATGATGATGATGATGATGATGATGATGATAATGATGATGATGGTGACTCTGATGATAAATGATGATGCTGATGATGATTATGATGGTGATTATGATGCTGCTAATGCTGATGCTGCTGATGATGGTGATGGTGATGCTGATGATGATGAAAAGATGCTGCTGCTGATGATGATGATGATGATGATGATGATGATGATGATGATGATGCTGATGCTGATGCTGATGCTGATGCTGATGCTGATGTCGACGACGACGATGATGATGAGGAGGAGGAGGAGGAGAAGGAGGAGGAGGAGGAGAAGGAGGAGGAGGAGGAGAAGGAGGAGGAGGAGGAGGAGGAGGGGGACTGGTGTGATGGATCGAGTTGAGAAGAGGGAGACTCGAGGAGGAGAAGGAGAGAAGGACGGATGAAGGAGGGGGAGGAGGAAGGATGAAGGAAACGCAACGAAAGAAGAACGGCATGGGGAAAAGGGGGAAAGAAAAAACGGACGGTGAGTAGGAGGGAATTGGGATGGGAAGGAGGAATAGGGAGGGAGGAGAGAGGACTGAGGAGGGTGGAGGGAGGAGGGAGGAGGGAGGGAGGAGGAGGAAGACAAGGATGAAGAGAAGGAGGAGGAGGAGGAGGAGGAGGAGGTCGAGCAGGATGAAGAGGACGAGAAGGAGGAGGAGGTCGAGGTTGAGGAGGACGAGGAGAAGGAAGGGGAGGCTGAGGATGAGAGAGGAGGAGCAGACTGATGATGGTGGTGGTGATGATGCTGATGATGATGATGACGATGCTGCTGATGATGGTGACGATGATGGTGATGATGGGTGATGGCGATGGCGATGATGATGAAGATTATGATGATTATGATGATGCTGATGATGATGCTGATGATGATAATGGTCATGGTGGTGGTGATGATAATGATGATGTTGAAATTGTTGTTGATGGTGATGATGATGATGGTGACGGTGACGATGACGATGACGATTTTGATGATGATGCTGCTGATGATGACGATGTCGATGCTGTTGTTGCTGATGGTGATGATGCTGATGTTCATGATGATGTTGATGATGATGATGATGATGACGATGGCGATGGCAATGATGATGGTGACGGTGATGATGACGATGGTTTTGATGATGATTCTGATGAGGCTGATGATGCTGATGATGATGGTTATGGTGGTGATGATGATGGTGATGATGGTAATGATGAGTATGAAAACGATGGTGATCCTGCTGATGATGAGGAGGAGGATGAGGATGAGGATGAGGGTGATGATGATGATGATGATGATGATGATGATGATGGTGATGATCATGATGGTGGTGGTGATGACAATGACGCTGTTGATGAGAATGACGCTGATGGTGACTATGATCATGATGGTGACGATGGTGATGAGGAGGAGGAGGAGGATGGTGGTGGTGGTGGGGATGATGATAATGATGATGATAAAGATGATGATGATAAAGATGATGATGATGATGATGATGCTGATGATGATGAGGAGGAGGAGGAGGAGGAGGATGAGGATGAGGATGAGGATGAGGATGAGGATGAGGATGAGGATGATGATGCTGCTGCTGCTGCTGATGATGATGAGGAGGAGGAGGAGGAGGAGGAGGAGGAGGAGGAGGAGGAGGACGACGAGTAGGAGAACGAGGAGGAGGAGGAGGAGGAAAGGAGCAGGAAGAAGCAAAGGAGGGGCTGCCTGCCGCCGCCCGTCCTCGCCCGCCGCGCCCGCCGCGCCCTGCTCGCGAGAGCCGCAGCCACCCGCGGCCGCTGAGCTCTTCTGGGCGCGGGGGCCGGCCCGGGCGCGCGCAGGCGGCGCGGCGGTGAGGCGGCCCGTCGCTGGGCGCAGCGGGCGGGGGAGCCGAGAGGAGGGGCGCTTCCCGAGGTCCTGGTCCGGCGGCGGGTCCTCCCCCGAGGTCTCGGGCGGCGCGCGCTGGGGGGGGCAGCGAGGGCTGTAGAAAAGGGGCCCTGCAGGGCCCCTAAAAGGGCCCCTCTATGGGCTCCAATGGGGCATCGAGGGCCAGGGAATAGCACACTTTTCTCCCCCCCGCTCCATTCATTGCCCCCCCCCATCAAGCGACGCCCACCAGGTCCTGGTCCCCCTCATCAATCTGCACCTTCTCCCATGTTCCCCCCTCCTCCTCCCCTCCCCCTTCCTCGTGCTGCTGCTCCACCTCCTCCGCGCTCCTCCGCAGGGACTGCCCCGGAGCGCACGAGGGCCCCTGGGGTCCCTCGAACGCTCCGTGGGCTCCCGAGAGATCCTGTGCAAGCAGTTGAAGGCCGTCCAAAGGGATTGCCCGTTCATTCGAGCTGCCGCCGAGTGGTCGTCTGACTGTCGAAGCGCCGACTCGGCATGGACCTCTGGTCCTCCCTGGGCCCCTTCCTCGTGCTGCCGCTGTTTCTCCAGCTCATCCCTTCCCTGCTCCTCCCCCACCTCCTCCTGTCCCTCCTTCCTCTCCTCTGGTGTCCTCCTCCAGACGGCCCGAGAGGACGTCAGGACACATTCGCCGTCCACCGGACACATCGCACCACCACATGCGCAGAGGGATGAGGTCTTATTTCTTTTTCCCAACCCTCCTATGGTTGGGTACTCGTTTTGAATAGAGCAGTGTGGTCGCCCCATCCTTCTCCTCCTCCCCCCTCCTCCCCTCCTCTCCTGTCTCCTGTGTTCCCCTTTCCTCTTCTCTCGTGCCGTCGGGCTGCGATCTGCGAAACTGTCGCCACTTTCGTGGGCTCCTGGGAGGCCCAGCGGAGGTACGTCCCACGCGGACCACCTCGAGACCTCGCGGCGCCCTGGGGGGCTGCGATCTGCGCAACTTTCGCCACTTTCGTGGGCTCCTGGGAGGCCCAGCGGAGGTACGTCCAACGCGGACCACCTCGAGACCTCGCGGCGCATTGGGGGGGCTGCGATCTGCGAAACTATCGCCACTTTCGCGGGCTCCTGGGAGGCCCAGCGGAGGTACGTCCCACGCGGACCACTTCGAGACCTCGCGGCGCCCTGGGGGGCTGCGATCTGCGCAACTGTCGCCACTTTCGTGGGCTCCTGGGAGGCCCAGCGGAGGTACGTCCAACGCGGACCACCACGAGACCTCGCGGCGTCTTGGGGGACTGCGATCTGCGAAATTGACCCCACTTGCATGGGCTCCTGGGAGGCCCAGCGGAGGTACGTCCCACGCGGACCACCTCGAGACCTCGCGGCGCCCTGGGGGGCTGCGATCTGCGAAACTGTCGCCGCTTTCGTGGGCTCCTGGGAGGCCCAGCGAGGTACGTCCAACGCGGACCACCTCGAGACCTCGCGGCGCCCTGGGGGGTGCGATCTGCGCACTGTCGGCCACTTTTGTGGGCTCCTGGGAGGCCCAGCGGAGGTACGTCCAACGCGGACCACCTCGAGACCCGCGGCGGCAGGGGCATTGGAGGGCTGCTCGATCTGCAAACCATCGCCACGTTCGTGGGCTCCTGGGAGGCCCAGCGGAGGTACGTCCAACGCGGACCACCTCGAGACCTCGCGGCGCCCTGGAGGGCTGCGATCTGCGCAACTTTCGCCACGTTCGTGGGCTCCTGGGAGGCCCAGCGGAGGTACGTCCAACGCGGACCACCTCGAGACCTCGCGGCGCCCTGGAGGGCTGCGATCTGCGCAACTTTCGCCACGTTCGTGGGCTCCTGGGAGGCCCAGCGGAGGTACGTCCAACGCGGACCACCTCGAGACCTCGCGGCGGCCTGGGGGGCTGCGATCTGCGCAATTGTCGCGGACTTGCGTTGGCTCCTGGGAGGCCAGCGGAGGCACGTCCCAGACGGACCATCTCGAGAACTCGCGGCGCCTTGGGGGGCTGCGATCTGCGCAACTGTCGCCGCTTTCGTGGGCTCCTGGGAGGCCCAGCGGAGGTACGTCCCACGCGGACCACTTCGAGACCTCGAGGCGACCTGGGAAGCTGCAACTGCGCAACTGTCGCGGACTTTCGTTGGCTCCTGGGAGGCCCAGCGGAGGTACGTCCCACGCGGACCACCTCGAGACCTCGCGGCGCCTTGGGAGGCTGCGATCTGCGCAACTGTCGCCGCTTTCGTGGGCTCCTGGGAGGCCCAGCGGAAGTAGCGGAAGTACGTCCCACGCTGACCACCTCGAGACCTCGCGGCGCATTGGGGGGGCAGCGATCTGCGAAACTGTCGCCACGTTCGTGGGCTCTTGGGAGGCCCAGCGGAAGTACGTCCCACGCGAACCATCTCGAGACCTCGCGGCGCCCTGGGGGGCTGCGATCTGCGAAACTGTCGCCGCTTTCGTGGGCTCCTGGGAGGCCCAGCGGAGGTACGTCAACGCGGACCACCTCGAGACCTCGCGGTGCCCTGGGGGGCTGCGATCTGCGCACCTGTCGCCGCTTTCGTGGGTTCCTGGGAGGCCCAGCGGAAGTGCGTCTCACGCGGAACACCTCGAGACCTCGCGGCGCCCTGGGGGGCTGCGATCTGCGCAACTGTCGCCACTTCTCGTGGGCTCCTGGGAGGCCCAGCGAAGTACGTCCCACGCGAACCACCTCGAGACTTCGCGGCGCCCTGGGGGGCTGCGATCTGCGCAACTGTCGCCGCTTTCGTGGGCTCCTGGGAGGCCCAGCAGAGGTGCGTCTTACGCGTTGCCGCTGCTCTTCCTGCTGCGCTCTTCTGAGTTCACTAATGGGTGCTCTTCTTCCGCACTGCGTTTTTTTTTGTTGTTCTTATTCTTCTTATTTGATTCTGACACCCTCCTCCGTGTAGCCATTTTGGCTCAAGATGGAAAAGAGATATCTTGTCCATCGGCATAATATATCATCATGGTAGCGTGAGCTGGCCACTCACTGTTGCCGACCCACCAGGGCCTTGGCGCGCCCGCGGGCGCCACGGCGAGCTGGCCAGAGGCTCGAGGTTGGAAAAGGGCGGCATCGGTCGCACCTGTCAACGCACCGAGCTCGGCAGTGTCCGAGCCACCGGCAGAGGCCGGGAGGAGTCAACCGGCAAGGACCGAGAAGAGCGGCCGCAAGCGCGGCAAGAGGAGCGAGGCAGCGGTCGAGAATAGACGCAAGCAGCTCCAGTTCAAGCACGGCTTGAAGGATACAGGCAATAAGCTTCACGACCTCGCGTACATCGAGGACCACCCCTCGGAGAATTCGTCGGGAGCCATCGAGGAGGCGAAGAAGGAGGTCCTAGATCAGATCATAGACCTCGAGCGTACGAGGCAGGAGATAGCTGAGAGCAAGGAGGAGCTCGCCAGGAGACACGCAGTCAAACATGGACGAGCAAGTTCGGCAGCAGTTCGACTTACTGAGGCAGGAGTTCGCCGCTCGAATGAGTCAGACCGTCGACGAGATGAGGAGGCTGGAGAACGAGAATCAACGGCTTCAGCAGCAAGTAGCAGGAGGCCTCGCGGCAATCCCGCAGGCGATCGAGCGCATGGGCGAGCAGATCAGAGGCGCGTCGAGCGCAGGAGGAGCCGCTCAAGGTCTCGTCGACACCAAGGGGATAGGCAAGCCCACGACGATGGGCGACGATCAGGAGAAGTTCGGAGCTTGGAATCGCAAGATGGAGAACTACGTGATAGGCGTGTACGGAGAGAGCTTTCGTCCTGTTCTTCGGTGGGCTGCAGAAGCCGAACGCCCCGTGACGATCGAAGGGGCACAGGAGGCGCACGGAGGAGTACAGAGCTGGAGACCAAGGTCCACCAGCTGTACGCGGCGCTGATCAGCACGACGGCAGACGGCAGCGAGAGCAACGACCTCGTGACGGGCGCCCCCGACGGGAACGGTTTAGAGGCCTGGCGGAAGCTTCACCGCAGGTGGGACCCGACGACAGGTCCGAGGAAGAGGCTGATCCTGAGGTCGATCATCTCGCCTCCGAAGTGCAACGCGGAAGAGCTGGGGTCCGCCTTAGAGAAGTGGATCCAGCAGATAGGCAAGTACGAACGCCGCCAAGGAGAAGACGGGCTGGCCGAGTTGCCGGAGGATATCAAGATGGCGGCCCTCGAGATGCTCGTGCCTCAGGACATCGAGAACCACCTCGTACTCAACAAGCATCGGCTCGTGACGTTCCAGGACAGCTTGAACGAGGTAATGACGATCGTAGAGGCTCGAACCGGCGTGAAGATCAAGGAGCCATCGATCCGTGCACGGGCGCATCATCCGGACGACATGGACGTCGGATCGTTCGGAGCCCCGAATGGAAAAGGCAAAGGCAAGGGCAAGGACGGCAAGAGCAAAGGGAAAAAAAAAAAAACAAAAAAAAAAAAAAAAAAAAAAAAAAAAAAAAAATAAAACAAAAAAAAAAAAAAAAAAAAAAAAAAAAAAAAAAAAAAAAAAAAAAAAAAAAAAAAAAAAAAAAAAAAACAAAAAAAAAAGAAAGAAAAATATAAAAAAAAAAAAAAAAAAAAAAACTTAAAAAAAAAAAAAAAAAAAAAAAAAAAAAAAAAAAAAAATAAAAAAAAAAAAAAAAAACAGGAAAAAAAAACTAAAATAAAATAAAAAAAAAAAAAAAAATAAAAAAAAAAAATAAAAAAAAAAAAAAAAAAAAAAAAAAAAAAAAAATAAAAAAAAAAAAAATAAATAAAAAATGAAAAAAAAAAAAAAAGGCAAGACTCAGGAGCCGAAGGGGAAGAGCAAATCGACGAGCGGATCATACTCAGGCTCCCGCACGTCCCCGACGGGTTCGGGCCGTGGTTCAGGACACACGGCACCTCGAAGCACCGGCGTGCGCTTCGACGGCTACTGTCGGAACTGCGAGAGATGGGGCCACAAGGCATCCGAATGCTGGAGGAAAGAGCAGGGATCGAGTACGAGGGCTGGAACTGGATCCGCAATGGGGGCAAGCGCTGGTGGTAAAGGGGGCAGCCGCGGTGGCAAGGCCGGCGGCAAGGCGGCAGGCAGCCTGGAGGAGGAGCCTGAAGCGGAGGTCGCCGCTCTGGACATGGGCAGCTTGGACTGCCTGGAGCTCGCCAGCGGCAACGGCCGCGGCGTAGCTGCGGTCGACCTCTCCCCCTTCGTGCAGGACGACTGGATGAAGTTCAACTGGGACAGCGGTGCAGCTGTCTCAGCATTCCCGCGGAGCTTCGCGCCGCCGACGGGAATGAAGGGCAACGGCAGCACGTATCGCACGGCCAGTGGTGAGCTCGTCCCGGACGAGGGCAGCTTGCAGCTCAAGGCGGAGGACGAGTACGGAGTGCTACGAGCACTCAAGGGACGCGTGACGAACGTGCACAAGCCGTTGATCTCGGTGGGGCAGGCAGCAGGAGCTGGACAGTGTTCATTCCTGGGTCGCAATGGCGGCTGGATATTCCACGAGGAGAGCCCAATCGGCAAGCGCGTGGTAGGCATGCTCGAGAAGGAGGCGAAGGCGGCGAAGCACCAGATGCTGCCGGTCTATCGCGAGCAGGGCGTCTACAATTTCTACCTCAAGAAGGGCCAACATGGCTCGGTTGCTCCTCTCGAGGAGGGACTTTCGGCGAAGTCGAAGTCCGAGCTGGTGGAGCTCCTCAGCGGCAAGTCGAAGGAGGAGCTGATGGAGATCCTCGAGAAGACAGTCCCCAGGAGGCAGCCCTCGGCGTAAGCCCACTGGAGGACTTAATACCACGGCCCCCGGCGGCATCGGCTGCGGGGGCGGCAGCGGCGGGGTCGGTGCCTTCCGACGTGAGACCGCCGGGTTTTCAGCCAGCGGCAGCTGCTGCGGCCGACGCTTTGCCAGCTGCTCCTGACGGACAGCAGGCCGACGAGGGCGAGGAGGAGGCTCGCCCGAGAGTGCTGAAGGCACCTCACGAGCCCTCTCAGAGGGAGATCGCCGAACACGAGGCGATGGGACACGCGACTTATCGCAGCTGGTGTCGCGTGTGTATTGCGGCAAAGGGCCAAGGCCAGCCGCATCTCCGCGCACCGGAGGACGACGAGACAGCGGTGCCGGTGGTCTCGTCCGACTACGCCTTCATGGGCCAGGACGACGCGGACACCATGCCGATGCTGGTCCTTAGGGATCGGCGCTCGAAGATGATGGCGGCGACATTCGTGGAGAAGAAGGGCGACGACGCCTACGCCATCAAGTTCTTCGCACGCTTCTTACGGATCCTGGGCTACAGGAAGATAGTCAACAAGTCCGACGGAGAGCCAGCGATCCTGCTGGTCAAGAGGCGTGCGGTGGAGGAGGTTCCTGGCCTCGAGGCCATTCCCCAGGAGTCGGCACCGGCCGACCATCAGGCCAATGGGGAGATCGAGGTCATGGTGCGCGAGATCAAGAAGCAGGTGCGAGCGCTCAAGATGGACCTGGAGTCCAAGCTGGGCGTCAAGGTGGAGGACAAGCACCCAGTGCTAGCGCACCTGCCGGAGCACGCCGCATCGGTGATCAACCGATACTGGCGCGGCCAGGACGGCAAGACCGCTCTTCAGCGGCTCACGGGACGGCAGTGGAGGAAGCCGGTCCCGCTCTTCGGTGAGCGCCTGATGGTGCGGTTCGCCGGGGAGCGCACGAGGAAGAACGCGCTGGAGGAGCAGTTGGTGGAGGCTCGCTACATCGGCCACCACCCGCGCGACGGCTCGATGATGGTCATCACGAGCGACGGTGTGAAGAAGGCGGTCGGCTTTCGCAGCCTGCCGCAGAGCGAGAAGAGGATCACGGCGGGCTGGGACAGCCTGAAGGGCCTGCCGTGGGACGTGGCTCCGCGTGCGGCCAGCGCGCCGCGGGCCATCGTCGGACCTGGAGAGGTCGGGCCGCCACCAATTGTGGTGGTGTCGCCGCAGCCGCAGGCGCCGAGGAGGATGTGCGTCCTCAAGGCGGACGTCGAGCGGCTGGGCGCAACGCCGGGATGCCCAGGGTGCGTCTCGATCGCCAAGCACGGCAAGGTGCTGGCTGGCCATGCGCACAACGCGGTGTGCAGCAAGAGACTCTTCGAAGCGCTGGACGCTGAGGAGGCAGGCCGGGAGAGGACCGGCCAGTACCGAGAGCGGAGGCAGGGCCAAGAGGCCAGAGTCCGACCGGCGGCAGCGGCCGCGGCAGGGACCCCTCCGCCGAAGACGGCTCGGAGGATCACCGAGCCGGTGGCAGCGGCGGCGTCGGCGCCGGCCGCGAGCCGATCGGCAGCAGCGCCAGTTGCAGCGGCGCGCATGCGAGAGAGCCATCCGGGAGCATCAGGCTCCGGCGTGGCGGCTCCTTCAGGAGGAGCGAGCTCCAGTTCGGGAGCAGTGAGAGCGGCAGAGGCCGCCGAGGATGTCGACATGACCGCGACCAGGTCGCGGCTGACGCGCTTGGCGGAGGTGGCCCCGGATGACGTGCCGGAGGCCCTCGAGCGCGGTGATCCACAGCCGGCAGACGTGCCGGTACCGGTGGACATGGAGGATCTCGCGGCGCAGCCGGCGCCAGCGGAAGGACCTCAGCTGCCGGCTGGAGTGGCAGTCGTGTGGAACGCCAGTGAGGGGAGACACATGCGGGTGCTCGCTCTCGACGTGGCGTCGATCGAGCTGGTCGAGCTCGGAGTGCTGACGAGGGCGAAGGCGGAGTTGCTCCCGCTCGTTCGCGAACAGGTCAGCGGCCATTGGGCCAGTGTCGGCGTGGACATCGCCGACGAAGAGGTGGACAGCATCGCCTTGTCGGCGTTGCAGCTGGGCGCCGTGGACGTGGCAGAGGTGTACTCGCCACATCGGTTCTCTGCTCGGGCGGCGGAGTTTCAGCTGCGCCCGGGCTTCGCGGCGGACCTGGAGGAACTCAAGGAGGACGGGACGCCATGGGACTTGCGGCGACCCGAGGATGTCAAGGAGCTCGAGGAGCAGCAGGAGCGGATGGATCCCATCCTGCTCACGGGGTCCCCTCCATGCGAGAAGTTCAGCTTGCTGAGGGGCCTGAGCGCCAAGTTCAGGACCGATGAGCAGGAGGCGGCTGAAATGGAGGAGGCCAGACACCACCTGAAGGTGGCAGTCGACGCCTACTGGCGTCAGCTCAGGAAGCCAGGCAGGTACTTCCTGCATGAGCATCCCTGGAGCGCGCGATCGTGGAAAGAGGACATCGTCAAGGAGCTGGTCGCGCATCCAGGAGTCTTCACGGTCAAAGGCCCCATGTGTCGGTGGGGCATGAAGCTCACGAACCCACGCAGTGGCCAGGAGGAGTTCGTGCGCAAGGAGACCGGATGGGTCACCAACCACCCAGGCTTAGCCCGGAGGCTGCGGGGCACTTGCAGCAATGTGGACGGCCGCGCGGAGTGGCATCGACACATCACGCTCGTGGGCGGCATCGCGCGGTTCGCGAAGGTCTATCCACCGAAGTTGGTGGAGGCGGTGCTGGAGGAGCTCAAGGACACGCTGAATGACGTGGGGGAGCTCAGCACCGCCCAGGTGCAGCAGTCGGGCCCAGTCCCTGTGGACGCGGCGGTGCCGCCCGGGGACTGGACGAGCTACTGGGACGACGTCAATGGCGGCTACCTGGAGGCGGGCCTTGTGGCCCAGGCTCGCACGGTCGAGCGCGAGTGGGTCAAGAAGCAGGAGCTGATCGAGATCGTCCCGAGGTCTCAGGCTTTTGCCGAGACTGGGCGTCCGCCCATCCCACTCAAGTGGGTCGACACGAACAAGGGCGACGCGGAGAGGCCCAACTACAGGAGCAGGCTCGTCGTGAAGGAGATCAAGGCGAAGAAGCGCCCTGACGAGCAGCTGGAGGTGTCCGAGGTCTTCTCGGCAATGCCTCCTCTGGAGGCCACGCGGTCGCTGGTCTCGCTGATGGTCACGTGGACGCGGGAAGCGCCGCTCCACATTCAGGAGTCGCTTCGCAAGAAGGGCAGGAAGCCGGGCAATTTCAAGATCGGCTTCTTCGACATCAGCAGGGCGCACTTCTACGGGAAGGCGCAGCGGAGGATCTTCGTGGAGCTGGAGGAGGAGAGTCGCAAGGAGTACGGCGAAGACAAGTGTGGCTTACTCCTCAAGTCCTGGTACGGCACGCAGGACGCCAGCAAGATCTGGCAGGGCGACTACACGGAGCTGCTGGAGGAAACGGCTACAAGGCGGGCGTGTCGTGCCCAGCGGTCTTCTACAAGGAGGTGGACGAGACGAGGCTGCTGGGGCACGGCGACGACTTCGCGGTGCTGGCTCAGCAGCAGGACATCGACAGCTTCGTGGCCACG
>CAUYUJ010016394.1:862071-875939 GCA_963575745.1 Prorocentrum cordatum | reverse complement strand
TCAGGCGAAACGAGCCGGACCACTTCTCGCGCGACATCTCCGAAGTCAGAGTTTCGAGGATGTCTCAGGCGAAACGGGCCGGACCACCTCGCGCAAGGCATCGCAAAACTCAGAGTTCCGAGGATGTCTCAAGCGAAACGGCCCGGACCACCTCTCGCGCGGCGTCCCGGAGCGCAACTGTTCGAGGATGTCTCAGGCGAGACGGCCAATCCCGGCCAGCTCAGAAACGAGAGTTGTGAGGATGTTTCAAGCGAAACGGCCAAACCAATAAAATTGTTGTGAGGATGTCTCTGCTCCGCGTTCCCTCGGCCGGAGTTAGTTTCTATCACAACAGCACCCCGTTCAGCAAGCTGTTTGGGGAACAACTGTATGAAGAATGTGCGTCGTATCGCTGTCTGTCTGTTGTGCGCATGCGATGAGTGTCCTGTGGTCGTGATGGCATGCTGTGTTGTGCGAGTGCGTGTCACTTGTGATGTGAGCGCGGTGTTCGCCGCGTATGTTGCGTATGCAGTGTGGTGTGCCTGTGTGCGTTGCGTTGTCCGTGGCTGTCCCATCATATATGTATATATATAATATAATATATACATGTATATGCGTGTTTCGCGTGCGCGCTGTGCTGCGCTACGCGCAAAGGGCGCGCGTGCGTGCGTGCGGCCAGGATTGGCGGCACCAGCTGAAAAAGGTATCTACATGTCGTAACATTACGCATGCGGTGCTATGATAGGCTACTGGAAGCCCGCGAGAGCTTCAGAGGCGTCCTCCTGCAAAGTCGTCCGCTTCCCCAACGAAATAAATTGTTGGCATCCATCGGAAGGAGTTGCTGCATCGGCGTAGTCGTCTTCACCCAGCAACCCTCCGACATCGGCGCCAGCATTTCCGAGGCGCTTGACGTAAAAATTCAAGTATTTCACACCCTTGTCCGTGCAGCCGCGTACGACCTTCAGCTCCACAGGGCCAAGCTTGGTCCAGCCGGGCATCTGGAGAGTCGCGCCGTTCACCTCCTCGGTGCTGAAGAGAAATCCGCCTGTCCGCACCTCGTTGGCCCACGTCCCTGTGATGTTCAGCGTCTGGAAATCCGCCGCCGTGCCCCCTGGCACTCCCAGTCGTCCCAGAATGCCAAGTGCTGTCTGGCAGGGATCCTGTGGATCTTCTTAAGCACCTCCCCACCTCAGGACGCACTTCCTTGCGTGCACCAGACCCTCTCCCGGGGCCGCAACCTTCGAAAAATACCACCGATTCGCATTCTCCCAGGGCTACGCGCGTCGCCCGGCGGCTTCCCGCATGACCTCGGGGAGGGCCATTTTCGGCACCGCTCAAAAAGACGCTGGCCTCCGAGGACGGAAATTCAAGCCTCCCGACCCAAGAGGCCGCCAAGATGACCCCACGAGGCCCCCAAGAGGCCCCAAGGAGCCCCCAAAGGGCTTCAAGAAGCTGCAAAGAGGCGGGATATGCAGAAACCGACTATATGCCACCGGTTCGCGATCCCGACGCCCAAATCCCTCGTAGACAATGAAAAATCGGCGCTCCCGAGGCCAAGATGTCTCAAAGACGGCTCAAGATACCGCAGCTCCACGAAGACGGCCCAATTTGCTCTCAAGATCACCAATGATGGCTGTCACCTGCGACGATTTCGGCGCGTGTCCCACAGAAGCCCAGGACAGCCCCAAGACGCCCCAAATGAGGTCTATGAGCGCTTCTCGAGAAGTGAAGACAATAGATGTCGCACGTGGCGGATTCACCCTTCCTTTTCCTCATGCTCATCCAGCTCCTCCACCTTCCCTCCTCAACATCATCCTGATATATTCAAATGCCATCACTATCAGGATCTCAATCACCGTCCTGGTCTTCATCATCGTGCACATCAAAATCGTCATCGGCATCAATATCATCATCCTAACCATCATCATCATCATCACCATCATCAGCACCATCGAGCCTGGAGATACAATGCATCACAAGTTAGGGTACCCGCGCTCCCTCGCGCAAAGACCACCGATATACCTGGGCTGGCATGGTGGTGGGACGTGCCGCAGGCAGCTGGATACAGTTCCCCACAATGTGCGCCCAACTGGCGCGCATCCGCCATGACGGTGAGCAGCGCGTCGTCGCCGGCCTTTCCGCGCGGGATCTGGATCAAAACGGCCTTGCCAGGCCTCCTCAAATCAAACCGTTCGCCGTAGATGTTTTGCAAATGCGGGTCGCCCGTTGCAGACGCTGGCATCGGTGCGACCGTCGGTGCTGGTGTCGGCGCAAGCGTCGGCACTGCATGCGGAACGACTGCAAATCGGGCCACCTTTCCAGAATTCGCCGGCCCAACGGGCCAGAGGCGTGCTAAGATCTCCGCCAACTGCTCAACAATATTTCTGGTTCGCGCGCGCGGGGCGGGTCATGGGGGTCCCCGGACGAAAAAAAACCCGGCAAGGTCCCGGCAAGGTCGCGGCAAGGTCCCGGCAAGGTCCCTTTTCGGAGCCCAGGAGGGTTCCAAACGGTCCAAGAGAGGCCCGAGAAGCCTTCGAGACGGTCCAAGAGAGCCGGGAGACACCGAAATGTTACTCCCAAGTGCCTGCGATGGCCTCAAGACGGCCCAACAGGCCTTCAAGACGCCCCAAGAGGTCCCTAGGCGGCGCCCCAAGAGGGCCCCCACAAGCAAAAATCGTCCCATTCCCTTGGGAAAACGCGCATTTTTTACATATCCGCCTCTTCGTCTCTCACACCTTTCAAGGCGGCCCAAGAGGCCCCCAAGATCACCCCAACACGGCCCGAGAGACCCTCAAGACCGCCCAAACACGGCCCAAGAGCGCTCCAAGAAGGCCCAACAACCCTCAAGAACTCTTTCTCGCAACCCAGGAGGGCTCCAAATCGGTGCAAGAGGGGCCCGAGAAGCCCCCCAGACGGTCCAAGAGAGCCGGGAGACGCCGAAATATCACTCCCAAACGCCTGCGATGGCCTCAAGACGGCCCAACAGGCCTTCAAGACGCCCCAAAAGGTCCCCAAGAGGTCCCTAAGCGGCGTCCCAAGAGGGCTCCCACAAGCAAGAATCGTCTCGCTCCCTTGGGAAAGCGCGCATTTTTAACATATCCGCCTCTTCGTCTCTCACACCTTTCTAGGCGGCCCAAGAGGCCCCCAAGATCACCCCAACACGGCCCGAAAAACCCTCAAGACCGCTCAAAGACGGCCCAAAAGCGCTCCAAGAAGGCCCAAGAAACCCTCAAAAACTCTTTTCCGGAGCCCAGGAGGGCTCCAAATCGGTCCAAGAGGGGCCCGAGAAGCCCTCCAGACGGTCCAAGAGAGCCGGGGGACGCCGAAATATCACCCCCAAACGCCTACGATGGCCTCGAGACGGCCCAACAAGCCTTCAAGACGCCCCAAGAGGTCCCTAAGCGGCACCCCAAGAGGGTTCCCACAAGCAGAAACCGTCTCTTCCCTTCGGACAACGTGCATGTTTTAACATATCCGCCTCTTCGTCTTTCACACCTTTCAAAGCGATCCAGGAGGCCCCCAAGATCACCCCAAGACGGCCCGAGAGACCCTCCAAACCACTCAAAGACGGCCCAAGAGCGCCCCAAGAAGGCCCAACAAACCCTCAAGACGGTCCAAGAGGCCCCAAGACGGCCCCATGATTGAGGTCCACAGGGGCAGCCTGAACGGAAATGTTGAGCTTCCCGCCCAAACACGCCCCCGAAATGCCCCTACAAGCCCCCAGGTAGCCCCACGAAGCCCCCAAGAGAGCCCCAAGAAGCCCCCAACAGGCCGCAAGAAAGCCCCAAGAGGCCCCCAAGAGACCCCAGGAAACTCCCAGGAGGCCCCCAAGAGACCAGGCAGACCCCCCCAAGAGACCACCAAGAGGGCCCACCCAGAGCCATCCACGAGGCCTCCCAAAGTTCCCAAGAAGCTCCCACGAAGTTTCCAAGGGCTCCCAAGACCCCCCAAGAACCCGCGATGGCACAATACGGGCCGGCGGAATGAGCGAAGCGATTCAATATCCAACACCAAATAATTCACGGTTTTTGTAATACGGGTTCACGTACCCGTAAATCCCGTCTGTGAAACCGCCATAGCATCCCCTGAGCTCGCCGTCCTCGTCGGCCAAGCTGAGGACTTCAATGGTGTTGAACCCAGACAGCGGGAAACGAACAACTTTTGAAAATTGATGGTATGGAACAACGTAGCCGTACGTCCCGTCTGTAAAGCCGCCGCCGAACCCCCTGAGCCCGCTGTCCCAGGTTTCCAAGTCGAGGATCTCGACATTGTTGAACCCTGACAGCGAGAAACGAACGACTTTTCCAGAATGTGGTCCGCCGTCTTCGAACCACGGGACCAGGTATCCGTGGACCCCGTCCGTGAAGCCGCCATTAAAACTGCGAACCCCAACCGCTAGGGCCTCGACATTGTTGAACCCAGACAACGAGAAACGAACAACTCTTCCAGCTAGGTTCAACGACAGCGGAATTAAATACCCGTGAGTCCCATCTGTAAATCCGCCGCTGAACCACCCTACGTAGCCCTGGCCCAAGCTGAGGACCTCGACGTTGCTCAACCCAGACAAGGAAAAACGAGCGACTTTCCCGTTCGTCGAAATCGCGTACCCGTAGCTTCCGTCCGTAAATCCAAAACTCATGCTATTGAGATCGCCGTCCGTGGTAGCCAAGTTGATGACATCGACACTGTTGAACCCTAGCAGCGAGAAGCGAACAACTTTTCCGGTACGGCTGATCACATACCCGAAGGTCCCAGCAGGAAACGCGCCAGCGCAGCTTTGGATGTCGCTGTCCGCGGCAGTCAAATTCAGAACCTCGACGTTGTTGAACCCCGCCAACGAAAAACGAGCGACAAGCCCCGTGACCCAGCTAGCCATGTACCCGTGGGCCCCGTCCGAAAAGCTGTTACGAAGTGCTACAAGGTTGCTGTCCGTGTCGGCCAAATTGAGGACCTCGACGGTGCTGAAGTCTCTCGTCGTGTCCTGCGCATGAGTACTCATTCGCGAGGCGTTGTGCTTAGAGAAGATACGATGAGCACGATATCCCGCCTGCATCACCTCGGCGTTCGCGGCGGGCATCTCGTTCTGCAAGAGAAACGCCACCACGCATGCGGTGCACTGCGCCTTCCCAATAGCGAGCATCAGGAAACTGGACGAAACAGGGGATCCAAGAAATGAATGTGAAAGAAGGTGCACGGATAAAGTGCTGACCGAAAAGTAACTGCCTTGAACCTGAAGAAGCTGTGTTAGCGCTGCCTTTCAGACCCTTGAGCCAGTCTGGGGGGCGCCTCCGATGATGGGCGTTGCCGAAGAGTTTCCCTCTAGACATGTCTTTCGAGTGGGAAATGACCTGGGGAGCGGAAACAAATCAAGAACCCCTTCCCGCAAAGGGGAACTGCTTCTCAAACAAACATGATCGACCCACGAACCCGGAAAGGAATATAGAAATGTAACGCATGGCAACGTTTTCAAAGACACCTGATTGGGTGACGGGCAAGTGCAATGCTGATTGTATCGATCTTGATGTACCGTGCCGAAGGCTGTGCTGTGCTACACCGTGCTGAATTGCGATGTGCCATGCCGCGGTTGTGCTCTATAGCGTCGTGGATCGAGTCCTCCTTTGCATCCGAGTCCTGACCGAACTGATCTGGATCTTAAGCTCGAGCTGCCTGAACAAATATTAGCTGCCCCAGAGCTAATTGACAAGGGGGCATGCCAGGAGGACGCGCCGCGAAACGTCCCAAGGGACGCGCCAGGCGGCGTGCCAGGGGACGTGCCATGGGGTCGCACCGCCGGACGTGCCAAGGGGACGCGCTACGGAACGTGCCAATGGACGTGCCACGGAATGTGCCAAGGGACGCGCCACGCGACGTGCCAGGGGGACTCGCCAAGGGACGCCCCACGGAACGTGCCAAGTTGCAATGCTGAGTGTCTCGATCTTGATGTACCGTGCCGAAATCTGTGCTGTGCTGCGCCGTGCCGAATCGCGATGTGCCATGCCGCGATTGTGCTCTATAGCCTCGTGGATCGAGTCCCCCCTTGCATCCGAGTCCTGACCGAACTGATCTGGATCTCAAGCTCGAGCTGCCTGAACACATAGTAGCTGCCCCAGAGCTAATTGACAAGGGGACATACCAGGAGGACGCGACGCGGAACGTCTCAAGGGACCCGCCAAGCGACGTGCCAAGTGACGTGCCATGGGGACGCACCGCGGGACGTGCCAAGGGGACGCGCTACGGAACGTGCTGGGGACAAGCGTTTCGCTCGAGGCATCCTGCCAACATCCTCAGAATTCCTGCGCGCGGGACGCGGCACGCGCGAGACATCCTCAAAATTCTTGCGAGCGGGACGTGAAAACAAGCATTTCGCCTGAGACATCTTCTGAATTCTGGACCCCCCACGAGGACCCCCACGAGGCCCCCGCTCGAGACATCCCCAAATTTTGCAAAACCAGCGTTTCGCTCGAAACGTCTTCAACAAATAATGAAAAATTATCCCAGCGCGACCCTACCTAGCAGTTGGAGCCCCTAGGAAAGCAGCATAAGCTAAGCTAAGCTAAGCTAAGCTAAGCTAAGCTAAGCTAAGCTAAGCTAGCTAAGCTAAGCTAAGCTAAGCTGAGATAAGCTAAGCTAAGCGAAGCTAAGCAGCGGTAAGCTAAGCTAAGCTAAGCTAAGCTAAGCTAAGCTAAGCTAAGCTAAGCTAAGCTAAGCTAAGCTAAGCTAACATGCGATAAGCTAAGCTAAGCTAAGCTAAGATAAGCTAAGCTAAACTACGCTAAGCTAAGCAAAGCTAGGCTAGGCTAAGCTAAACTAAGCTAAGCTAAGCTAGGCTAGGCTAAGCTAAACTAAGCTAAGCTAAGCTAGGCTAAGCTGAGCTAAACTAAGCTAAGATGAGACAAGGAAAGCTAAGCTAAGATAAGCTGAGCTAAGCTAAGCTAAGGTCAGCTAAGGTAAGGTAAGCTAAGCTAGGCTAAGCTAGGCTAGACTAAGCTAAGCTAAGATGAGATAAGCTAAGCTAAGCTAAGCTAAGCTTGGCTAAGCTAAGCTAAGCTAAGCTGAGGTAAGGCAAGTTAAGCTAAGCTAAGCTAGGGGAACCCAGGGGGCGCAACTGGGGGAACCAGGGGGGCGCAACCGGGGGAACCGCCCGGGGTGAGTTACACTGCCCGCCCCCTTTAGCCAACAAATTATCCCAGTGCGACCCTACCTAGGAGTTGGAGCATTCAGGAAAGCAACAGCTAAGCTAAGCTAAGCTAAGCTAAGATGGGGTAAGCTAAGCTAAGCTAAGCTAAGCTAAGCGAAGCGAAGCGAAGCTAAGCTAAGCTAAGCTAAGCGAAGCGAAGCGAAGCTAAGCTAAGCTAAGCTAAGCTAAGCTGGGCTAGGCAAAGCTAAGCTAAGCTAAGCTAAGCTAAGCTAAGCTAAGCTAAGCTAAGCTAAGCTAAGCTAAGCTAATCTAAGCTAAAGCTAAGCGAAGCGAAGCTAAGCTAAGCTTAGCTAAGCTAAGCTGAGCTGAGCTAAGCTAAGCTAAGCTAGGCTAGGCTAGGCAAAGCTAAGCTAAAGCTAAGCTAAGCTAAGCTAAGCTAAGCTAAGCTAAGCTAAGCTAAGCTAAGCTAAGCTAAGCTAAGCTAAGCTAAGCTAAAGCTAAGCGAAGCGAAGCTAAGCTAAGCTTAGCTAAGCTAAGCTGGGTGAACCCAGGGGGCGCAACTGGGGGAACCAGGGGGGCGCAACCGGGGGAACCGCCCGGGGTGAGTTACACTGCCCGCCCCCTTTAGCCAACAAAGTAAGAACCCTTCTAGGCAGAGCCTAGGTAGGGAAGTAAGAACCCTTCTAGGCAGAGCCTAGGTAGGGAACAAGCATTTCGCTCGAGACATCCTGCCAAAATCCAAGGAAGTCCTGGCAAAACGAGCGAATTAGTCGAGACATCCTCGACATTCCTGCGCGCGGGACGCGGCACGCGCGAAACATCATCGGAATTCCTGCGCGCGGGGCGCTTTTCCGTGTCGCGGTCGGCTAGTCGGCTCTGCAATAACCAGGACCATCCGCTCGACAGGACCCACCTCCCCGTCCAAACAAGCGTTTCGCTCGAGACATCCCAAACTCTGCAAAACCAGCGTTTCGCTCGAGACATCCTCAACAAAGTCTGAAAAACAAGCGTTTCGCTAGGGACATCCTCAAAAATAATTCCGCCGACCCTACTCCCGCACGTAATTTATCGCAGAATAATTTCGCCGGCCCATCAGCCGTCAGATCCCGGGGTAAACCTCTAAAAGAGAACCCTGGGCTCGAGCCCTTTCGGGGAATAGAAAAAAATAACTTTGAAAAGGACCCCCCCCCACTAGAAATCCGCTCTAAAGGGCGAAACCACTTCTGGAGAGGACCCCCCCTACAAAACCCAATCTAGAGAAGGAGAAACCTTCCCTAGAGCAGGATAACCATTAGACACCTATTCAAAATTCGGAGATACCTTCGTAATAAAGGGACCTCCCCCCTTCAGAAGCTCGTCTAAGAGAAAATCTTGCTCTTCCGGAGGGGGGGTTAGAAATTGAAAACCATGATCGAACCCACGAACCCGGAAAGGAATATAGAACTGTAACTATGGGCTGCGTTTTCAAAGACACCTGATTAGGTGTCGGGCAAGTGCATTGCAATGCTGAGTGTTTCGATCTGGATGTACCGTGCCGAAGGCAGTGCTGTACTGCGCCGTGCTGAACTGCGATGTGCCACGTGACGATTGTGCTCTATAACGTTGTGCATCGAATTCTCCTTTGCATCCGAGTTTCTGACGAAATGATTCTGGATTTAAGCTACGAGCTGCCTGCAACACTAGTAGCTGCCCAGAGCTAATGGACACGGGAGACATGCCAGGAGGACGCGCCGCGGAACGTCCCAAGGGACGCGCCAGGCGGCGTGCCAGGGGACGTGCCCTTGGCACGCACCGCAGGACGTGCCCAGGGGACGCGCTATGGAACGTGCCAATGGACGTGCCGCGGGACGTGGCAGGGGAGGTGCCGCGCGACGTGCCAGGGGGACTCGCCACGGGATGCGCCACGGAACGTGCCAAGGTACGTGCCAAATTGCATGCTGGTGTTATCGTCTTGATGTACCGTGCCGAAATCAGTTGCTGTGCTGCGCCGTGCTGAATTGCGATGTGCCATGGCGCGATTGTGTTATATAGAAAAGCTCGTGGGATCGAGTCCTCCTTTGCATCCGAGTCCTGAACCGAAACTGATTGGATTTAGCCTCGAGCTGCCAGTACACATAATAGCTTCCCCAGGCTAATTTGACTAATTTTGGACATGCCAGGAGGACGCGACGCAGAACGTCCTCAAGGGGACGCGCCAGGCGACGGAACGTGCCTGGGGGGCGCGCCATGGGGACGCAACGCGGGGCGTGCCAAGGGGACGCGCTACGGAACGTTGCTGGGGACAATCGTTTCGCTCGAGACATCCTATGAAAATCATCCGAATTCCTACGCGCGGGACGCGGCACGCGCGAGACATCCTCTGAATTCCTGCGAGCGCGACACGAAAACAACATTTTCGCCTGAGACATCCTCTGAATTCGGGCACCCCACGAAGCCCCCGCTCGAGACATCCCCCAATTTTGCAAAACCAGCGTTTCGCTCGAGACATTTCCTCAACAAAATTATGAAACACATGCGTTTCGCTCGAGACATTCCTGTCAAAATCCCAAGAAATCCAAATACCCGCGCGCGGGACGCTGCACGCGCGAGACATCCTCAGAATTCCTGCGCGAGGGGCGCTTTTCCGTGTCGTGGTCGGCTCTGCAAAACCAGCGTGTCGCTCGAGACATCCTCAACAAATTCTGGAAACCAAGCGTTTCGCTCGAGACATCCCCAACTCTGCAAAACCAGCGTCTCGCTCGAGACATCCTCAACAAATTCTGAAAAACAAGCGTTTCGCTCGAGAGATCCTCAAAAATAATTTCGCCGGCCCTACTCCGTGCGTGCCCGCTCGCAAAAAAAATTCGCCGGCCCAAGTCGCAGGGGGGCCGGGGGGTTAACCTACTAATAAAAGGGAACCCTGGGCCCGCGCCCTTTCCGGGAAAAACAGGTTCCTGTGGTGCCGGAGGTGGGGGTGGGGGGGGGCGTTGCGTTATACCCCCCCCCCCTCCCACCCCTCTATAACGCCCATTATCGCCGAAAATAATGAAACGCGCGTCTCCCTTCCCCTCCCCGACCGTACCCTCCTCCCCTCCCCAGCCCTCCCTCCCCGACCGTCGATTCCCCCCTCCTCCCTGGGGGCGGCCGGCACGAGCGGGCTCCGAGTTCCGCCAGCGCGGGCCGCGGCGTGGCGGGACGAGGCCCAAACGGTTCCCACCACCATTGGCCTGCATTGGACGGGGCCAGGGCGAGGACAAGTCTGTGTTCCCGAGTGTTCCGCAGCGCTCCCAGTGCGGTCCAGGGCGCTCTGAGAAGACCGCGGCGCCCGATGCGTCTTCCAGAGCCGCCGGATTTCAGAGATTCTCGATGTATCCTCACTCGGCTTTGTCCTCGTTTTGGCGTCGTCGTACTTCGGCGCGGGCCCAAATTGCTCCCCGCAACATGGGCCTGCACGCTCGGATTTGGCCTCCCCATGGCGCCCTGAAGCCGCGCACGAAAGGTCACCCTTGCCCGGGGTCACTCTTGCGTGCAGCCGAGCGCTTCGGAGAGTGCCAAGATCGTGGCGAAACCTGAATCCAACCCTCGCCGATCAACGACTCAGGCAACTCGACGGGCGGCGGGGGCAGGGTTCGAACTTCGTCGAACATGTGGCGGAATCTGGACCCAACCCCCGCCTCCCATCGATTCAGGAGCGTAGTTGCCCTGATACGCTCGTGTTGAAACGCAACACGTACCGTGCTCAAAACGTCCGCGCTAAGACGCTGCGTGTTGGCTCGGCACGTGTTGGTCCACGTTTTGGCGAATGTATCGCGCCAGACCTACGTTTGCAGTCTACCTGTTGAGCTCCGTGTCGACACGCTGCATGTTGCGCATCGGGGCAGCTGAGTTCGGGAGAATCGATGTTTGATAGGGGGTAGGTTTCGGACGTCACAACCTACAATATGGTTCGTTGCGCATGGTCGGTCTCGCGCGTGCTGCCCCGCTCTAGCCGATCCGGAACAGGAAGAGTCGGGGCACGGGCGCGGCTTCCCTTCGCGCGAAACGAACATTCTCGAGCTGGATCCTCCTTTCAAGGTTTGATATCGAATACAGTCAAAACGATGACATGAGGGCCATTTTGGGCTCGGGGGGACGAGGAGGAGGAGGAGGAGGAGGAGGAGGAAGAGGAGGAGGAGGAGGAGGAGGAGGGGGAGGTGGAGGGGGCGGGGGACAAGCTAGGTGCGCTCGCGTCGTAGTATCTGACGTCCTACCCCTTCCTCCCATCCCTTACCATGGCGTAGATCTCCTCTCTATTCGCACAGTCGGATGTCGTAGCAGGGTATAGCATCACATGGCATAGCATGGTGTTGAAGATCAACGCGTAGCCTGACATAGCATGGCATGGCGACGCCCCAAAGTGGGGTGGGGCTTCTGCGACCCCCAAAAGCAAACAAATTGGCACCGAATGTGTAGTCACTTCCGATGGTTGTTTCGGGGGGCATTTTTTGGATTCTGGGGCTTATTTGGAAGAACCGAGAACCATGCCGTGGCATGGCGCTGGAAATAATGACGCCAGCGCTGCAGCGGCAGCACGATTCGGAGGACGCGTAGCCTGACATAGCATGGCGTGGCGACGCCCCAAAGTGGGGTGGGGCTTCTGCGACCCAAAAACCAACGAATCGACACCGAATGTGTAGTCACTTACGATGGCTGTTTCGGGGGGACATTTTCTAGATTCAGCGCTGCAGCGAGAGCACGATTCGGAACGAGCGGAAGCGCGGCAATGAGGCCAGCGCTGCAGCGGGAGCACGATTCGAAACGAGCGGTAGCCCGAAAATGAGGCCAGCGCTTCAGCGAGAGCAGCATTTTGAAAGAAGACCCAAGCGAAAACCCAAAAACAGTACGCGGAGGGGGGCCGAGCAATCCCCGTACGTCACCAGGGGGAGAGAGGAGAGAAGTATTCATATTGTGTAGTGGAGGAGGAGGAGGAGGAGGAGGAGGAAGGGAGGGGGAAGGAGGAGGAGGGGAGGAGGAGGGGAGGAGGAGGAGGGAGGAGGTGGGGGAGGAGGGGAGGAGGAGGAGGAGGGGGAGGAGGGGAGGAGGAGAGGAGAGGCGGAGGAGGGAGGAGGAGGTGGAGGAGGAGGAGGAGGCGGCCTCCCAGGACACGCGGGCCTCGGCGGAGTGCCTGGCGGCGGTGCTCCGCGCGACTGGGCGGCCCCTCGAGGCCGAGGTCCTCCTCGGCGGGAGAGGAGCCGCTCGCGCGGGCGAAGAGAGCATCGGACAGCATCGGGCCCTCGGATCCCCCCACTCCCCGCTCCCTCGGCCATCTGGCTGCGGCCCGTTGATAGTTCGTTGTTGTTTTGTTGCTGGCATTGGCCCTGTAGGGCAATCCACAGATGCCGCCGCAGCCATTGCTTGTCGCCCGGCGTGGCTTGGCACGTCACCGCCCGAGGCTTTGGGAACCCGCGGGCCTCTTGAGATCCCCCAGAAAACATCGGGCCCTTGGATGCGGGGGGGGATATGAAGCAGATCATGCTGGTTGGCGGCGCACACAGGGGGGCAGGGGGAGAGGGGTGGCTCCTTAGAAGGAGGCTGCTTCTTGGAAGGCACGGGCCGTATCTGTGGATGTAATGCCAGCGCCTTCTAAGAAGCAGACTCCTTCTAAGAAGCCTTCCCCCTCCTCCCAGCTCCTGGGCGCGCCGCCAGCCGAAACTAGGACATTGTAAACTAGGATTTTGAAAATTCGAGCCAGAGAAAAAGGAGGACTGGGTGTTGTGTCAACCGGCGGCTGCGGCTTTTTCTGGGGTCCCGCCAGTGTTCTGGTTTATCAAGGTTCCCTTTTGCGGGGCCCTGGCTCACTTCAGGGCTCCAGGAACCAGGGCATTGCAGACCAAGACTTTGCCAGATCCAGCGGGAGAGCACGAATACTGGGAAAAGGTTCCACGGCCGCAGTTCTCTTGGGTGCGCCAGCGCCCTGGTCTCAGCATCGTCTGTCTCACCAATCCCCATCCATACTTGGCCACAGCATCTCAGCCCCACCAGTCCCGCCCCCCAGGCGGCGATAGGCTACGCAAAATCCGAAGGGAGCAACACACATCCCCAGCTGTAGAGGGGTAAGTCGGCCAGTGCCGTGCCAGCGGAGATGGGGATCGGTTACACGATCCAGGTCATCCGCCGGGCCGCGAAGATAATCGCTTCGCGCTTCGTAGTCTGGGCCAGAGCGGCTGGCGAGGGCGCTGGGCCGCGAGGGCGCGAAGATGATCGCGTGTCGCGCATCGCGGGGCGCGATGTGCGAAGTTAGGCGACGTAGCTAAGCGATGAAGTCCCTGTGCACGGGGCCCCGATCGCGGCGCTCCCGCTCCGCCCAGGCCAGGACGGGGTCCAGAGCTCTGGTACGGTCCGGGCACTTTTGGATAGCGTGTCGCGCCGCCGGTTCTGGCCCACCGCGCTTCGGGTCCGACACGTTATCCGCTTCCCAGTCCCCAGGCTTCGACGTCGCGAGCCTTCCCGAGGAAGGCGTCTCGCCATGAAGGAGACGGGTCCTGACTCGGCCACGCGCAGAGGGGGGTGGGGGGAGGGGGGAGGGCTTCTTAGAAGCACCCCTGCTTCTTAGAAGGCGGGAGCCTTATCTATAGATGCAAGGCCGGCGCCTTCTAAGAAGCAGCCTCCTTCTGAGAAGCCTTCCCCCGTCCCTCTACCCCCTTGTGCGCACCGCCAACTGACGGAGACGGGTCCTGGGTTTTTCCGTTGTTTCTGGGCTCCTGGGGCACTCCCTTCGGGTGTTGCTAGAATT
>CAUYUJ010016394.1:852071-857071 GCA_963575745.1 Prorocentrum cordatum | reverse complement strand
AGATGAATTTCGCAGCCGAAGTGTCGCAAGGAAACTCAAACAAGTGCAATCATCGACTATTTCAATGGCGCCCATGGCATCGCTGCATGTCCGCACGCCGACCAGGAAGACCACGTCTCCGGTGGGGAGATTCAGTGAAACACGCCCTTGTGTTTTAGTTATTCTCAGTTTCGCTTGCCATTTAGGGGACCGCTCCTCCAGGAGCTGGCATGCAAGCCGCTCTGTCTCTCTCTCTCTCTCTCTCTTTCTCCTCCGCCTCTTCCTCCTCCTCCGCCACATCCTCCTACTGCTGCTTTCCCTCTCCGCCTCCTCGCCCGCCTCCTCCTCCTCCTACTCCTCCTTCTCCTCCTCCTTTTCCTCCTCCTGTTCCTTCCCCCCTCCTCCTCGCAGCATACTCGTGCAGCCCCCCCCCCCGCGGCCGCAGCCGGAGGAGCCGCTCAGAGAGTCAATGACGCCTGCGCCATGATGTGATGCGGATGGGCTCTGTCGGCCAAGCCACGGGCACGTCCTGCCACGGAGCGCAGAGAAAAAGAGCGGCAATCGCATGGCCGAGCCAATGAGCTTCGGGCGTGCGCTTGCAATTCGCTGAAGCAGTAGGTGCCGCTTCCCGACCGGCAGGCTGCATTGTTGGTGCCGCAACAATTGACGCAGTGCATCTGCATCATCAACATCTTGTGCACGACGGCAGGTGGTTGCAACCACCGTGTTGCGATGAGTTGTGCCAGCAGCAGCAGCATGGCCGTTATCATCGTCACCGTCATCATCGTCATCACCATCATCATCACCAGCATTATCCTCATCATCGTTACGAACATTAGCATCGGCATCACCATCATCATCATCATCATCATCATCATCATCACCACCATCTTATCACCACCACCACCATCGTCATCATCATCATCACCACCATCATCATCATCGATCGCCCCAGCACATCACCATGGCCAACTCACAGCGCTATGTCTCCTTGAAGTCCCGCGGGAGGAGAGGTTGTAAGAGGAATGGGGCAGCAGATGGAGAGTGGTCTTTCAAGGCCGCGTCGTGGATCTACTCCTCCCCCTCTTCCCCCAGACCCCTGCAAAAACTCCCCCAGAACCGAGAAGAAGCTTCCTCATTCGCCTGCTCCTGCTCCCCCTTCTCGTCCCCCCCCTCCCTCTCCCGATTATCATTATGCTTCGTCTTCGTGTTCTGCTTATTATTGTTATTCTCCCTCCTTTCCTCTTCTTTCTCCTCCTCCTCCTCCTTCTCCTCCCCCTTCTTCTCTTTATCATCCCCCTCAACGGAGACGCCAATGGGTAACCCCTGAGGTTGGGCGTCGCCGTTTCCCGTTTTCTCGGGGAGTGCACTAAGTCTTCGCAGGATCGTTCGTCGCCGTTTTTCTTTCCCGGGGTTCCTCGGCGTTCTTTGGGGCGCGCGATGCGGACCGCGGCTTGTTCGCGGGCTTCCTTGGGGCGCGTGGCCTTACGGGGGGCGCCACCGAAGGCCCCAGTGTCAGAGTTCACATATGTCCCCTGGCAAATCTGGGCACGCGCACACACACACACATCACATGGTTCGTGGCCTCATAGGGAGCTCTACCGAAAGCCTCAACAGCAGGGCTCACATGCGTCCCAAGTCCAGTTTTGGCACAACCTCACACGGTGCGTGGCTTCATAGGGAGACTCAGGGAGTTTCACCGAAGGCCCTTGTGGCAGGGTTCGCATGCGAGAAGTGTTTTGGCGCGTCGTCGTCGCTGTTTTCTTCGAAATGGTTCACTGAAGATGTGCGTTTTGCTCGCCGTTTTGTTGTTGGGGTGGGTTTGCGTGGGGCGAGTCACGTCGCCGTTTCTCGGTGACACCCGGTAAGTGCGCAGGAATTAATCATCTTCGCTGGTCTCTCTGAGCGGATAGGTTGGATAAGCATCAAGGTGAATGTGTTCTCTTACATGTGGTTCTTCTACTTAATTAACTCCTATCGTGCTTCCCGACGTGTTGTTAGGGCGGGTTTGGCGTGCCGCCCGAGACTTCCCCACAGCTCAGGGTATTGAAACTTGGGGGTTCCAACAGCGACGCAGATGGAGGGTGGGGGCTGCAGCGCCACCACACATGTGTTCCTAACATCCTGACTGAGGTTCTTGCTTCTCCCAGAGCACTCTCTCCTCTTCCTCCTCCGCCTCTTCCTCCTCCTCCTCCTCCTCCTCCCACCATTGCCGTCCCATTCCACTACCACCCCCACTATTGCAACTGTACCATTACAACTACCACAACTACACCACCACCACCACCACCACTACTACTACTATCACTACTACTACTACTACTACTACTACTACTACTACTACTACTACTACTACTACTCCTACTACTACTACTACGACTACTACTACTACTACTACGACTACTACGACTATTACTACTACTACTACTACTACTACTACTTCTACGACTACTACTACTACTACTACTACTACTATTACTACTACTACTACTACTACTACTACTACTACTACTACTACTACTACTACTACTACTACTACTACTACTACTACTACTAGTACTACTACTACTACTACTACTACTACTACTACTACTACGACTTACTACGACTACGACTACTCCTACTACTACTACGACTACTCCTACTACTCCTACTACTACTACTACTACTACTACTACTACTACTACTACTACTACTACTACTACTACTACTACTACTACTACTACTACTACTACTACTACTACTACTACTACTACTACTACCACTACCACTGCTACCACTACTCTTACGACGACTACTACTACTACTACTGCTACTACTACTGATACCGACTACTACTACTACTACTACTCCTACTACTACTACTACTACTACTACTACTACTACTACTACTACTACTACTACTACTACTACTACTACTACTACTACTACTACTACTACCACTACTACTACTACTACTACTACTACACTACTACTACTACTACTACTACTACTACCACTACTACTACTACTACTACTACTACTACTACTACTACTACTACTACTACTACTACTACTACTACTACTACTACTACTACGACTACTACTACTACTACTACTACTACTACTACTACTACTACTACTACTACTACTACTACTACTTTTACTTCTACCACTACTACGACTACTACTACCACCACCACTGCTACACCCCTCTACTACTACTACTACTACTTCTACTACCATAACTACTCCTACTACTACTACTACTACTACTCCTACTTCTACTGCTACTGCTGCTACTGCGACAACAACAACAAGAACAACACCTACTACTATTACTATTACTACTACTACTACTACGACTACTACTACTACTACTACTATTACTACGACGCATGATACCACTACCACTACCATCACGACTACTGCTACGACTGCCATTATCACTACCACTGTTGATGCAACTGCTGCTGCTACTGCTTTTACTGCTACTACCAGTGCTACGGTTATTGCTCCTATGATTACTACTACTACCACTACTACTAGCAGTAGCAGTACGACTGCTACTACTACTACTATTACTACTACCACTACTACTACTACTACTACTACTACTACTACTACTACTACTACTACTACTACTACTACTACTATTACTACTGCCACGAGTACTACTACTAGTAGTACTACTAGTAGTACTACTACTACTATTACTACTACTACTACTACTACTACTACTACTGCTGCTACTAATACTACTACCAAACCTGCGACTAGTAGTAGTACTAGTAGTAGCACGACTACTACTGATAATACTAATACGAATACGACGACTACTACTACTACTACTACTACTACCACTACTACTACGAATGCTAATACCAATGCTAATACTACTACGACTACGACTAGTCCTACGACTACGGCAACGACTACGACGAGTACTACGAGTACCAGAGACCATACCGCTTCTACTACTACTACTACTACTACCACTACTACTACGAATGCTAATACCAATGCTAATACTACTACGACTACGACTAGTACTACGACTACGGCAACGACCACGACGAGTACTAGGAGTACCAGAGACCATACCGCTTCTACTACTACTACTACTACTACTACTACTACTACTACTACTACTACTACTACTACTGCTACGGCGACGACGACTACTACTATGACTACTTCGACGTCGACTACTAATACGACTACGAGTACGACTACTACTGCGACAGCGACTTACGCCTAGTATTTCTACTACTATTACTACTACGACTAGGACCACCATTATGACGATCACTACTACTACTACTACTACTACTACTAATACTACTACTACTACTACTACTACTACTACTACTACTATTACGGCGACTACTACTACTACGACTACTACTACTTCCATGATTGGTAGTAGTAGTAGTAGTAGTAGTAGTCGTCCTAATACTACTACTGCTACTACTACTACTACTATTGCTGCCGCTGCTGCTGCTACCACTACTACTACTCCTGTTGCTACGATTACTTTTACTACTATTACGACTTGGCCGACTACTTCTTACTAGCACTGCCATGTTTGTTGCTACTACTAGGACGACAACTACTGCTACGACAACGGCTACTACTACTATTACTACTACCACCACTACTACTACTACTACTACTACTACTACTACTACTACTACGTCTACTACTGCTGCCACGATTACGGCTAGAACCATCGTTGTTACTACGTTTACGGCGACCGTTACTAACATTATTGCCAGTACGTGTATTTTCACGGCTACCATTATTATTGTCACTAAAGCGACTTCTACCACGACTAACACTATTGCATCTGCTTCTACCGCTACCATGTTACTACTGCCACTACTACTGATGACTATTATTGTTACTACTCATGCACGACTAACACCACTACCACTACTATTGTTATTGTTGCCGCTACTTCCTGCTATTGCTACTACTACTACTACTACTACTACTACTACGAATCTTGCTACTATTAGTAAACTATTACTACTACGGGT
>CAUYUJ010016394.1:777071-849571 GCA_963575745.1 Prorocentrum cordatum | reverse complement strand
TACAAGGTTTCCGGCCCCTCCCAGCCTTCCTTGGAGATCCTGCGAGAGCGAGGAGAGTATCGGAGGACCTTACTGTTTGCAGTGCTTCCTGCCCCTCCCACCCCTCCTGGGAGGCCCGCCAGAGCGAGGAGGACATCGGAACATCATGTTGCTTACAAGGTTTCCTGTCCCTCCCACCCCTCCAGGGAGGCCCGCCAGAGCGAGGGGGGCATCGAAATGCCATTGTGTTTGCAAGGTTGCCTGCCCATCCCATTCCTCCAGGGGGGGGCTCCGCCAGAGCGAGGAGGGCATCGGAACACCATACTACGTATACGACCACCCTGCGGGTGATAAGGAGGTTGGGGGGGAGGGGGGCCAGCAATGGGCAAAAGTGGTGATTGTTGCGTTGCCGTTCGCTCTTGGCGGAGGGACACCCGGACACTGGCGGGACACCGGCGGGACACCCGCGGGACACCGCGCGCCACCTCTTGCCGGAGGGAAAATCATTTGGTCTGGCCGGGGCCCAGCCACAAGCGGGACACCAGCGGGACACCGCGCGCCATCGCTTGCCGGAGGGAGAATAATTTGGTCCGGCCGCGCCTCAGCCACAGGAGACTTTCCTCTCGCCCCGCCCACGCAGATTCGCCTCGCCCGCACGCACGGCACGCACGTACACGAAACCGAAACCGATTTCCCGGCGGGGGGCTCTCCGTTCCACGTCGATCTCACCCCCCAACTTCCGATTTACATAGCTTCCTGCCCCTCCCACCCCTCCAGGGAGACCCACCCCGCGACCCACCCCGCGACCCACCCCGCAACCCACCCCGCGACCCGCCCGCGGCCCACCCCGCGGCCCACCCCGCGACCCACCCGCGACCCACCCGCGACCCACCCGCGACCCACCCGCGACCCACCCGCGACCTACCCCGCGACCCACCCGCGACCCACCCGCGACCCAAACCACGTGCAAGGTACAAACCACAATTTTCGGCGCCTGCGGCGGGTTTTTTTTTGCATTCCTTCCAGGTGGAGAGCCCGCGACCCACCCCGTGACCAACTCTCGACCCACCCGCGACCCAAACCACGTTCAGGGTACAAACCACATTTTCGGGCGCCTGCGGCGGGCATCTTTTGCATTCGTTTCAGGTGGAGAGACCGCGGCCCACCCGCGACCACGTTCAGGTACAAACCACATTTTTCGGCGCCTGCGGCGGGCATCTTTTGCATTCGTTCCCGGTGGAGAACCCACGGCCCACCCGCGACCCAAACCACGTTCAGTGTACAAACCCATTTTTTTGGCGCCTGCGGCGGGCTGCTTTTGCATTCCTTCCAGGTGGAGGTGGAGAGCCCGCGACCCACCCGCGACCTAAACCACGTTCACTGAACAAACCAATGCCGCACAAGCGCGGCGGCGGATTTTTGCATAACCGCATGCCGATGATAATAAAGGGACCCCCCCCTTCAGTGTTTAGAATTGATTATCGTCGCCCTATACAAAATTGAAATTGGGCGGCGAGCGCTGAGGCCGAACTTCATTATCACCTCGAAACGCTATGTTGAGATAGCAACATAAAGCGATGTTGCTATCCCCGCGCGCGCCTGAATTTTTTTTATCTCTGGGGTTGATTATCCATGGAAAGGGGAGCACATGAGCTACCCTACATGAGCACTTAAAAAAATCATGTTTCATAAAGCGTTTGTAAATTAAAATTGATATATTTGGAACTTTCCATTTTTCCGTTCTTCTTCTCTTTTTCTTCTTCTCTTCTTCTTCCCTTTTTAGTATTATTATACTTCCCTCTTCTTCTTTTATATTTCTATATGTCCTCACGCTCGCCTGAACTTTTTTATCCCTGGGGTTGATTGTCCATGGAAAATGAAGCACATGAGCTACCCTACACGAGCACTTTAAACAAACAATTTTCATAAAGCGTTTGTAAATTAAAATTGATAGACTTGGAACTTTGGATTGTTCCTTTCTTCGTCCTCTTCTTATTATCCCCTTCTTCTTCTTTCTTATTATTATTATACTGTATTCTTCTTCTTTTATATTTCTCTCTGTCCCCACGCTCGCCTGAACTTTTTTATCTCTGGGGTTGATTATCCATGGAAATTGAGGCACATGAGCTACCCTACACGAGCACTTACAACAAACAATTTTCATAAAGCGCTTGTAAATAAAATCTAATAGATTTGAAACTCGAGTTTTTTTCTTCTCGTCGTCCTTCTCCTCCTCCTATCATTTCTTTTATTTTATTATTTTTCTTTTTATTTTTCTTTCTTATATATAGCTTCCTCCATTCCAGCGAGATAAACCATTGTTGAGGATATTTCTATGAAAACTAAACGCCAAGGATGTCTCAAAACGTGCTCGGTTTGGTCTCCTCTTGATCGTCTCTTACTTCGAGATTATGCTGAGGTCTGCTGGGCTACTTTTATTATCTCTCCCTGAACCCCGAACTTTATTATCCCCTAGTGTTTATTCTCACGGGCATGAGGTTACCGTCTGAGCCCGCAAGGACCTCTTCAAGCCCCGCGCACCCACACCAGCCCGTCCAGCAACTCTGCCCTGGCGAGTTGCCTTGATCAGAGAAGGCGGGGAGCCTAAAGTGGAACAAAGGATTGCGTTGCAGTTATCTTGGGAAAGGAGGGGGAGGCAGGAGGAGTAAACAGGGGACGAGGAGAACGCGGAAGAAGAGAGGATGTAAGGAGAAGGTGGAGAAAGAAAAGGAGGAGGAGCAGGAGGACGAGGAGGGGGAGGAGGGGGAGGAGGGGGAGGAGGAGGACGAGGAGGGGGAGGAGGGGGAGGATGATGATGATGGACGACAATGGGAGGACGATGATGGAGGCCGATGAGGGGGAAGACCACAATGGGAGGACGATGATGAAAGGACGAGGGGGGGAGAGGGAGGACGAGAAAGAAGAGGAGGAGGAGGACGAGGTGGAGGAGGAGGATGACGATGAGGACGAGGAGGAGGAGGAGGAGGAGGAGGAGGAGAGCGCTATCGACAGGGAAGGTGGGGGCCACGAGGTCCGCCGGCTCGACGACGCCCGCGTCGCCCGCGCCCGCCCCCTCACTCTTATCCGCAATTGCGGGGTGCTACGTTATTTAAACGGTTGTGTGCCCCCCCCACACCCTTCCAAGGAAACCTCGCCGGAGCGAGGCGGGCACCGGACTACCACACTATTCATCAGGATTCTTGCCCCACCTACCCCTCTAGGGAGGCACCGCCAGAGCGACGGGGGTATCGGAATACCATACTATTTGCAAGGTTTCGTGCCCCACCCACCCTCAGGGGAAGCCCCGCCAGAGCGAGGAGGGTCTCGGAATACCTTGCTGTTTATTACAAGGCTTCCTGCCCCTCCCACCCCTCCAGTGAGGCCCCGCCAGGGCGAGGAGGGCATCGGAACACCATACTATTTACAAGGTTCCGCGCCCCTACCACCCCTCCAGGGAGGCCCCGCCAGAGCGAGGAGGGTGTCGGAATACCATACTGATCACACGGTGTTCTGCTCGCTCCATCTCTCCATGGAGGCCCCGCCAGCGCGAGAGGGCATCGGAATACCACCCCCTTCATCCATGTCAAATAAGACTATGCGCGCACAATCGTTTATCCATACCATAAGTTTCCAATAATCCCTGGCCAAAGCTGGGACGAAGTGCGGACGCGCGGGGCGTCGCGCGAACATGCCGCATGCGTTTAAGAATTTGTTTAAGTTTCGAGAGGATTTCAAAATCAGCTGTCCTTTCATATAGAAAAAACAGCTGGTTGTTTTTGTTGCAACATGAGTTTGCAAAAGCAAGTCTGCGCGCGCGTTCTTGCGAAGTCTTTAGAAAACCAGAGTTGGCTTTCTTTTTTTAGACAAATAGACCAAATGCGACCAAGCTGGCCTCTCGTGCGTTCACGTCGACATGACTCGAACGCCCTTGCGCGCCTGCGGGGGAGAGGAAGGGGGGCACGATTCCTTTCAAATAAGACCATGCGGGCCACTCGCGCGCGCTGGCTACGCGCGCATGTGGGAATTCTTCCAAAAGCTTCATCACCGACGCGTGGACACCATCATCGCCATCGGCGTGATGAGCATCGGCGCCGTCATTGGCCTTGCCGTCGTCATCGTCATCGTCGTCACCCGCATCGCTACTATCTTCATCGTGTCCGCCGTCGTCGACGTCTCCATGATACCGCGCCCGCCCGCATCACCGACTCGCACTGAAGCGCCCGCGTGTGAGCGCGGCTTGCGGGACACGCTGCGAGGCTCCCAGCGGTCAGCGCCACTGCGGCCGGGTCGGTCGCGCCAAACTAGTTGGCCGTTCTGCGCGAACGCGACCGCAGCGATGCGCCAGCCAGCGTCAAGCAGTCACCGCAATCGCCGCCGCATGGGGTTTGCAAACCAAGTTGCTGGTGGGGGTGGGATGATTGCGCGAGCACTTGAGTTGACAATTCCAAGTTCGGTAGGGTGACTTTGCACCACATGGACTGCACCACCCGAGCTGCACCACATTGATTCCACCACCAACACTGCGCCACATAGATTGCAAGCGGTCGGTGTTTGGGGCCCACGCTGGCAAACACTCTTGGCAAATGAGGACTGAAGTTTCGCAGGATTCAGGGAGACTGTAAGTCCTGCCTCATGGCACGGCGGCGGCTCTACAGTGGAGAAGGAACGGTTTTTTCTTTATAGTGGGGCCTTCAGTCGATATTTCAAAGTGCGTTTATTTCTCAAGTTTATGATTCTAACGGCTTCAAGGGTTGCTGGCGTTTCGTTGTCCGATTGGGCTTTCGCTTGAAACTGAGTCCTAGTCCCATAAGGCCCTCGTCTTTCAAGTAGTCGCTTCCCACTTTGTGATGAGAATCCAGTCTAATAGGGATTCAGGAGAAGATTGCAGTACCGTTCATGTATCTCGTGTTCAGTTTTGCCTTGTTGCTTCCCGTCGCCATCATAGTTGTCACTCTTCTTGTATAGGCGTAGAAGCGTATGTGGAGCTGCCATGAGCTCGTCGTCGTCGTCGTCGTCGTCCGTTTCGTGCCTGCGCGGGTTAGAAATGACGCGCTTTGCTCAAACCTGGATGTGCGTTGTTAAACTCACGCGCGTTCTGTCGCCCATGCTGTCGTGGTGCGGCAGGGTACCTTGAAAATCGTTGCCGTCGTCGTCTGGTTCGTGTCCGCACAAGAGCGGGGGAATATGCACCACCAGCGCGCCCAGGAGTGCGTCGCGATTTATACCCCCCCGCCCCATCATAACGCGCGTTACTTCCAGGATTGGACAACATGCTCTGGAGGACGGGAAGGAGGCAAGAGATTATGTGACCCGCTTGAGCTGCCCAGCCTTGCGAAATTGCTTCGGTTCAGGCCAGGATGCGCACTCCTGCCCGCGGGGCTCCAATCTGCGAGTGCATGGCCTGGCTGGCTCACGCGCCGGCTGTTCAAGCGCGACCCGAGAAACAGCCACAGCCCTCACAGAGCCGAGCGCGACGGGCCCGCTGAGGCTGCACGGCGGGAGAGGAGCGGAGCTGCGCGGGGCACCGGTGCTCCACCATCGGACGGGGTGGCCAGGCCACCGGCCCGTCCCTCCTTGCTGGGGGGTGCCAAGGGCGTCCCTGGCCCAAGGTGTCCCCCAGCTTTTCGGTCCGCTCTGGAGCCCCCGAGGCTCTCTGGGTGTTCCAGGGTGGACCGCTGCCCTTTGCTCCCCTCTCCTCTCTCGCCGCCGCCGCCGCCGCCGCTTGCTTCTGTGTCCTCCGTCCTCATCTCTTCTTTGTGCACGCGTAGTTCCTTTCAACACGATGTCTCATTCGCTGGTGCCTTCCGCCTCGCGATCAGACCATTCGACAGGGACGGTTTCTCTTTGTCTGTTTGTCTCCTCCCTTCCTCCTCCTGAACCTGCTCGAGCGTTCCGTCCGCAATTAATTCCGCATGCGTGTGCGAGGCGGTGGAACCGTTAATGGCGCTGTGCGCGCACAGGCTTTGAAGCTGTCGCGTTGCTTGGTCTGTCCTCTCTTCCTCCTCCTCCTCCCATCCTCGGTGTTTACTCCTTGACTTCATCGCACCTCGACGGCTAAATCCGGCTCAGGACCTGCACAATTGTGTACATGAGAGTTGCGGCATTCGCCACTCGTCTGGGGAGCACTTCGCCCCGGGGTCATGCTTAATTGACCTTCTGTCGCCACCCTGAGGCGTCGTGGAGCTTGTTGGCGTAGGCCTTGTGTGGTAAAAAACTTTGGAGCCTGGCCGGCTCTGGCGTGGCGGCCTTTGGGACACTTTTGGGGCACCTTTGGGCATTCTGGGCCTTGTGACGGGGTGCTCTGGCGGCCTCTGTGGCACCTTTGGGACGCCTTCGGCCGCGCCCGATCTCGTGGCATCGACGACATCGAAGAGGCGGCGCAGGGCGGGGCGGCACCCGCGGCAGCGGCGCCCCCCCCCCCCCCCCACCCCCCCTCGGACTCGCGGCAGCGGCGCCCCCCCCTTCCCCCCCCTCGCCCGCGGAAGCGGAATCGGCTCTTTTGTTTGAGTGCACCTCCTTTCTCTGGCCTTCAGCGTCCTCCTCCTGTTTCTCCTCCTCCTCCTGCTCCTCCTCCTCCTGCTCCTCCTCCTCCTCCTTTTCCTCGTTCCGTAGCCATTTTGGCTCAAGCCATTTGGCTCAAGTTGCCATATCCTCAAGGCAGCTGGCCAGGTCAGAGCAGGGCTGCTCCCGACTCGGCCCGCGACACAGGGGTCAGGGGTTGACCCTTTTTCGCGCACAGAGGCATTTTGCCATCCAGTTTGTGTATCCAGACTCCTGTCTCGTTGCCTGGCAGTGCAATGGCCGCTGCTGGGGTATCCAATGCTCAGCTGCCTCAAGTTCTAGAAGGGATGAACGGCGGCATGAGCGCCATGAGGGACAACATCAAAGATGCCAAAAAAACGATTCGCCGTCGCTGAAGGGCTGGAGGAGAATATTTCCGATCTCGAGCTCGCCATGGAGGACAAGTTCGAAGAAGCCAAGAAAGCTCACCAAGCTCTCGTTCTCGACATGGACCTGAGAGTGCCTCGACTCGAGCATGCTCATCAAGAAGCCGCCACCAACGCTGCCTTCTTCGACACCGAGGACGGCAACCACACCGCCAAGAACGCTGGGCTCGAGATTCAACGGCAGATGAAAGAAAATGGCCAGGCTCGAAGCGTCCCTTGCCGAACTTCAGCGAGCTCCGTCCGATGCAGGCTCCGCTTCAACTCGGCCGCCATCCAAATCTCGTCGCCTAGGGAGGGGCACCAGTGCTGGCTCCAGCGCGTCCGAGATTCCATTGATCGATCTTGCCAACGACGAGCACAACCAGATCGACCCTACCAGACGGTGGATCAGCGGTTTCTCCGCGCCCAGTCACCGAGCCGTATAGGCGCACAGTCTTCAACCAGATGAAGAGCCGACTTCCTTCTGCCATCAGTGAAGGGATGACAGGTCATTTCCACAAAGTATCTCAAGCGTTCGCCGTCACCTCCAACTCTGAGCAGAAGGCCCGCGACTTCCACGACTGGTTCCTCGCGAACCCCGTGACATGGCAGGACTACCGCAACACCTCCCTTCATCCGCTGAGATGCCGCAGGGATATGCCGTTGCAGGCCCGCCAGAAGAACCGCGTCCTGAGCGCCCTCTGGCCGCTCGTCCACAAGCACCTCGAGAACGCAGGGAAGTGGAGCCCGTCAATCAAGATCGGCACTAACCCGTTCAAGGGCGTGTTCAGCATCACCACCGAGAACGACCACTGGGAAATCTTCAAGCTGACCGACGCCCCTGGTGGCATGTACGAGCTGAAGCCGATCAGCGACCAGCTTTCCGAGTGGAGCATCACCGAGACGACCGCCAACTGGATGGTCGAGCAGTCCCAGGCCTCCGTCCAGCAGTATTGAAGTGATGCCAGCCTAGTATCGTGTGCTAATTTTCTGCCCTCTCCCGTTGCATCGCTGCCTCTGTCGCCCGAATCTTCTGATCTTTGCCCGCCCTCTCTGTCGAATGCTGAATTCGGAGCCCAGCCGCCTCCGCCTGAGAACCCAGTCAGTTCTCGCCTTTCTTTTCCGCCATCCCTGGCCAACGGTCGAGGTATTCGGATTGCTACTTGGAACTGTCATACCCTGTTCGGCGCGGTCTCTGGGGACCACGACACTCAGGTCAAGACTTTCGATCGACTCACTAACCTAACTAGAGCAAACAATAGCATTTGCTTGCAAGAAACGCACGGCCATGAAGGGGATCGCGAGTCGCTGCGCACCGAGTTCCCTGGATATGAATCGTTCTGCACGTTCTGTCCCGACAGTCACGCTGGCGGGAACGCGATCATGCTCGCTCGCTCTCTTCTCGCTCTGCTTCCTCAACATCAACACAATGTGATTATCCCTGGGCGTCTCCATGCCGTCACCATCCAGTCCGACTCTTTCTCGCTTACCATCCTGAACCTCCATCTCGACCCGAGTTGCCGCCACAGAGAGAAAATAAGGATTCTTCGCTTATGCGCCGATTTTTTGCACAATGTCCAGGGCCTCCTCTTCTTTCTTGGAGACTTCAACTTTTGCGAGCTGGGCGAGGGTATCCAGCGAGTAGACGGCTCTGTGCATGCCAACAGCCCCGACTCCCTCGCCCATAAGTTCTGGTCGCTCTTGGCTAACGTTATGGAGTGCTACCAAGAGAACCCGACCCACCACACCACTCGGAATGGGAATGTGGTTAGTGTTTCCAGGATCGACCGCATATATGCCAATATGTTTACTGGGGATATCTTGGATTTGAAACCGACCTCTGGGACCTCCTGGAATATTTGTAAAGCCGACCTCCCGAGCGACCACGCCCCGGTGTGCCTGCATCTGAACGGAGGCGGAGAAAATCGCGCTCGAGCTGTCCCATCGTGGGTCTCTCGTCACCCTCTGTATCCGATTCTGCTTGAAAAGCTGATCAACGAGCACGGGGTATGCGAAGATAATCCGCCGCTCTTGGTTGAAGAGCTCACGTGCCTAATGCACGAAGCAGGACGTTTTGTCCAGCATCGACTTTCTGAGCTTCCGCCCAGCTCCGCCGAGCAGCATTTGCAGTGGCTGTTCGCTGTGAATCGCGCCATGCGGAGCCACAAGATAAGCGCGCTGAAGAAGGCGGTCAAGGCCATCCCCTGACTGTGGCACGTGGCGCAGCCAGTCAGCATTTCAAGAGTATATGGCCAAGATTGCTGCCGCTCGGTACCAAAAAGAGTATGAGGAAATCATTGGGCATACCACGGAATCCCCCCAGTTCTATGAGCACCGAGCGGCGCGTCTACAGAGATTGGTATCGGCCTGGCCGCCTAAGAATCGCAGAATATTTCTCACGGGCGTCACGGATGCCGAGGGGAGCGCTTTCCCGACTGCTGAGGCTGGGGCCCATGCTCTAGCCGCTCATTGGAGTCAAGTCCACGCCTCTGCTTCATCTCAAGTTGCCGCGAGGGACCAGCTGGAGGAACATATTCAAAAAGTGAGGGAGGCTCAGATTTGGAGGCTCTCTGAAGAACAGTTTTACGGAGTTTTGGATCGGCTTCACGATTCCGCCCCTGGCCCTGACGGGCTATGTTACTCTGCCTGGCCCAAAGGGAACTTATATGTTAGGTGGGCCGCCCACGCCATGTGCCGGCATATCATTGATTTCGGTCAGGTTTCAGACGATTTCAACCTCAGCAACTCGGTCTTCCTCCCCAAATGTTCCCTGGACCGCGACGGCTTCGAGCTCTGGAGGACCCCTGAAATGACCCGTCCCATCTCCCTCTCCAACTCGATCAACAGAATTGTCGCTGTCGCGATCAACGGCCGCCTGAAGGAGGTTTGCGTGGACACCACTATTGGGATCCAAAGGGGCTTCGTCAAACACCGTAACATGCTTGACAATCTGATTGAGTTCGAGACCCACATGGTCGTAGGAGCAGGCCTTTTGCGGCGACAGACTGCAGGCGCTATCCTGCTGGACATTTAGGCCGCTTTCCCAAGTGCATGCCATGATTGGATATTTTTCGTGTTCGAGAAAATGAACTTTCCCGAGTTTGCACTGAATGCAATAAAGACGCTCTACGCCAAGGTTGCCACCACCATTCTCCTGGGCGGGGTGTCCCACTGCTCTTTTCGTATCCTCCGCGGGATAAAGCAAGGATGTCCACTCTCGGGAAGTGTGTTCGCCCTGGGGTTCGACCCGATATTACGCTTGCTCTGTCTTCGGCTGCCCCGACCTGTCCATTTGCACGGTGCCTTCGCCGACGATGTCGCCTCCGCCGCCTTTGATATCTACGCGGCCGTGCCCATTGTCATGAAAGTTATGATGCTTGCAGGGCACGCCGCGGGCCTCGTTCCGAACCTCAAAAAAACGGTGAGATTATTTTACCGCGACTTTAACAGGGAGGAGGAGGAGAGGAAGTTCCAACGGCAGGGGATCAGAGTTCGGAGCTGCGGGATGTCTAAGTGTGCCAAGTATCTCGGAGTGATGTGCGGGATCACGGCCCAGGAAGAGCTTCGGGCAGCCCCACTGGTCAAGTTCCGCGACAGATGCCGCTTCATTAAGTCTTTGAAGTTAGGCCTGTCGATGTCTCTCGTGGCGTACAACCAGATCGCAGTCACGGTGCTCATGTTCATTGCCCAGTTCTTTCCGCCCGCAGCCGAGTGCAGTTGGCAGGTGCATCTCGGACTGCAGTCGCTTACATGTGCTCCTCGGCATGCCTTGTCTGATCATATGCTGGTGGGAATGAAGTCTCTAGGGGGACACTATCTCGGGCCAGGTCTCTCACACACGAAGCTCGTGCCGCTGCATACCGTGCTACCCTCGCCTCTTCCGTCTTTTTCGCCTGCATCGAGAAAATCGAGGATGCGTTCGATGACCCCGAATGCCATCTGGACGCTCATCTTCATCCCGTTTATACCAAGTCTTTCGCGTTAATGATGAACCAGAACTATCGTGAGTTATCCCGAATCCCGTCAGCCCCCACCGTCTTCGAGCACGGGCTTCAGAAGAAAATGACCAAGCTTGTGTTCGCCCACCAACCCCTGGTCCCTTTCCCTGAGCTTATCCTGAGGCGTCTTCAGTATTGGGCTTCGAGGTTTCCTGAAGCTGGGCAAGTAGGGGCTCATGAAGCCCATCTGTGTTTCTCTCGGCTAAAAGTGGACGGCCAGCACATTGCTCCCTTTGTTCAACTCAGTCTGCTGCGCAGTATATGCAATGCTTGGAATACCTCTCGGAGATACCGCCAGGCCACGCTAGGATGCAGGTTTGGATGTCAATGTATGGCTGGTGACCAGATCGTGCATTACCTTGTCTGTCCTGCCCTTCTCGGAGTGATGCGTGCCAATCTGCCTTGGCTCCCACCTTGGTGGGGGGCGGAGGTGTTTGCTGGGCTCCTTCTTTTTTCGTTGCCTCTCTCGCGCGATGAAATTGTCTCCGTCGCCATAGCGCACGACGTTCTGTTAAACACGTTTAACAAACTCAGGTCCGAGGGGGCCCAAAGCACATCGCGAGCCATTCGGCTGGCTGCAGGCCGGTTCCGTCTTATCTGCCGACGCGATGCCGGGGCGCGAGCTTTGGCGCGGCGATAAGGCATCTAGCGGTGTGGGCGCCTCGGATGACCTGCCAGATGGGATCGGGTCTCCTCCTTTTCCTCGTCCTCCTCCTCTTCCTCCTCCTCCTCCTCCTGCGCACCTACGTGGACGACGCCTCAGCCAGAGTTGAGGACAGCTCAGAGCAAGTAATGAGCCAAGAAACTATTCAGGTTGGCCTTGAGCTTGCTGAGCAATTTCGCCAGTACCGCCTGGCACTGCCCGACAAGTCCACGATCGTTGCCTCCAGCAGGACATTGGGGAAGCGCATCGCCAGGGTGTTATCGGGCCATGGTCATCTCATATCATACGCAAGTCAGGCCACCGACCTTGGCCTCGACACTACCGCAGGCAGGCGCAGATCTGCCAAGAAAACGACGGCCCGCAGAGACAAGACACGCCGTCGGTATGGTCGCATCCTTCGCTTACGACAGCTGGGCACGAAGGTCCACACCGAGGCCTCGGGGCTATGGTCGACAGGTGCTCTGCCGCAGGCTGCCTACGGTCATCAGGCGGCGGGCGTACCTCCATCCCTCGTCTTGGCCCTCAGACGGCAGGCCAGCAGTGCCTTTGCTGGGACCAAGAAAGGCCGCTGCCTCACGTCGACGTTGGCATGCACACTACAGGACCGGGACCCCGCCATACAGTTCCCAGTCGGTTTGATCATGACCTGGTTTGAGACTTGGTTTAGCCATCCTGAGCTCCACCCTGCCATTCGTCTAGCTTGGCCCGTCATCAAGCAGAAGGCACTCCACAACCAGAACGCCTCCTGGAACCGTGTGCGAGGGCCAATAGGAGCAGTCATCGCTACCCTTCACCAGATGAGGTGGATATCGCACTCTCCTGAGGCCTGGGAGAGACCAATTGACAACGGCTCGGACACGTGGACCTTCCCACCGTATGGATCCGAGGACTTCAAGGTTGCCGACGCCATGGAGTTAGTAGACGACTTCATCCAAGATCGGAAGGCACAGCTGTGGGCTTTGGCAGCAAACCACGTCGACTCAAGCGACCTGCACCACGGAGCGGACTTCTCTGGCGTCACTCGAGAGTTGCATCGTTTTGAGCAGCAGGCAGAGACCGACCCGTGGGCTGCCACTCTCACGGTGGCCACGGGTGGCCAGTGGCCCAGAGAACGCCAATTCGCAGCTGGCTATTCTCGTTCGAGAGTGTGCAGGCGTTGTGGGAAAGAGCCCGAGACGGCATACCACCGTGCTTAGGGGTTGCGAGAAACATCAAGGCCACGAGGACTTCGAGAGATCCCAGAGCCTCATTCCTCGGGCTGCGGCTTCCTACAGGGCGGAACCCTCCTACTGGCTCCGAGGGGTCACCGCGAGCACCCTCACGAAGCCCCCTTTCGATGAAAAGGACGTCTTGGAGAAGGGCTTCTACATGTTCGGTGATCCCAGTGAGCTCCTTAGGGCTCCTGACAGCCACCTTCAAATCTTTGGGGGCGGCTCAGGAGGCCTGTACAGCAGTGATCCTAGGCGTAGGAGTTGTGGCTCCGCGATCGCTGCGCTCGACCAGAGCCCCTGCAGCCCCGCCAATTGGATCCCGATTTGGGGAGCTTCTTTGCCGCTGTCTGGACGCAGACAGACGGTGCCTAGGGCCGAGCTTCGAGCGTTCATCCTGGCGTTGGAGCTCCTTCCGATGCCATTTCAGTACGTCACTGATCATTTGCCTTTGTTCCTTGCTTGGAAGCGCGGGCGATGCGAGCGTCCCGCCCCCAAGGAGCAGAATTCAGATTTGTGGAAAGAGATCCGCGCCCTCGCCAGCCGCAGGTCCTCTCCCATCCTCATGGCCTGGACGGCCTCACACCTGGAGCAGGACCCCGATCGGCTCAGGTCCTGGGACGAGGCCTTCGCTGCGGCCGGCAACGCGGCCGCGGACGCGCTGGCCAATCAGGCCTCGGCGCGAGGACTTTCCTTCTCCCTCCCTCCAGGTTGGGACTTGCATGCCGTTGACCGCATCGATGCGGAGACGGCTCAGATTCGAGCAAGGCTCAGAAGGAGTCTGCTCGATACGATCGATATCGACGGATGGGAAGGGGAGTGGGCTGGGGGCGACTGTCAGCGCATGCTTCGTATTTCCAGGAGGGACCGAGCCCTCGGCCAATCCACACACCAGTTTGTGAGAGAGGGCAAACGTTGGGTCTGCTCGGGGTGTAGGGCATTTGCCACCACCACCTCTCTGCTCTCGGCCGTGGCCCGAGAGTGTCCAGGGGCTCCTCTTGGCAGGACCAGTTTTCCCACCGCTGCTGGGGTCGTGGTCCGAGAAATTGTTGGCCCCGCCTGGCTCGGTTCAGTTTCGGCCCACCCCAGCCACCAGATCTGGGCGTGGGATCTCCATAATCTTCGTTTCTGTGTCAAGTGCGGCCTCACATCCACTACTGACCCTCGGCATTTGCAGGTTGTGTGCCCTCCCATCCGCAGTCGCAAGGGGCATGATAACCTAGCGAGGATTGCGAAGGGTAAGCACCCCTCGTACAGGATTCCGAGGTCAGCGTACTCCGCCAGCGTAGACACCCCTGCGGGCCTTGCTGCTGCCGCTGCAGACGAGGGACAGGGTCCCCCTTGAACTCTGAACTCTGACCTCCTCCTCCTCATCCTCCTCCTCCTCCTCCTCCTCCTCCCCCCCCTCCTCCTCCTCCTCCTCCTCCTCCTCCTTCTCCTCCTCCTCCTCCTCCTCCTCCTCCTCCTCCTCCTCCTCCTCCTCATCCTCCTCATCCTCCCTTCTCTGTCCTTCAGCATCCTCCTCCTCCTCCTCCTCCTCCTCCTCCTCCTCCTTGCGGCTCCTAGCGTTTCTAGCGTTTCGACCACAGCAGGGTAATGATCACGCAGGCAGCAGACGTCATTCAACGTTTAATTAAGCAGCGGCGGCGGCACGACTGCTCCTCTCAGCGACGGCATCAGGCTCGGTGCCGCGGTCATGTCGAAGCCGGCCTTGCCTTCTGCCGACGGCGGGGACGAGGAGGAACCTTGCCCCTCCCGCAGCGGCTATGCCGCAAAGTGCTGCCTCCTCCTCCTCCTTCTCCTCTTCTTCCGCGCGGACGATTTTAGCGCTGCCCTCCGCAGCCTCCGTCACCTCAGGCTCTCAACGCTCCCTGTCAAGAGATGCTGCATAGTACCGCTGTGGACCCTCGCCGACTGTGAACTGAATTCGTCAAGCCCTTGCCAGCGTTGTCCCCGAATGGGCGTCACTCACCATCGGCGCTGCCACTGAATACCTCGGGGTCCTCATGGATCCAGGAGCGAAGTTGGCGGACGTCTGGGAAGCGCCTGGTCAGAAGTGGTGGGTGAGGGTTTAGGAAACGGGTTGTAGGAGAGCACCCACTGCTGCCCTAATTGTGCTTTTTAACTATTGTCTCTGCCCTCGGCTACGTCGCTCAGTTTTTACGGTCTTCCCCCACACCATCGGGAAAGAGGCTTGGGCCTCCACAAGATTGCTGAGGCTTCCGCCGAGCCCATTCAAGACGAGGGAACGCTTCAGAGTGTCTCAAAGTGGCTCCCCTCTGGCGGCCCGCCGTCAATCCTCACTGCCACTAAACTGCTGCTGGATGGCGTATGGCCGCTCGTGCGCTCAGGGGGTTGGAGGATGGGCTGGGTCGTCACGACGAAAAGGCCGCCCGTTGCTCCTGTGGACTTGTGGACCTCGCTGGTGGACAGTGGTCGGCTCCTCGCCGGGGCATCGGGATCAGCACAGCTCGGCGGACGAGAGAGTTCGGGTGTTGCCAGAAGTGCCCCCCGGCCCAAGTTGCCCCCCAGGATCTTCGAGGAGGTCCGCACGGCCTCCAGAGCACCCCATCACGAAGCCCAGAGGGCCCCAGTGGCTCCCAAAGGGAGCGACACGTGGGGGGCACCTGAGGCCAGGGGCACCCGCAGCAGCCCCCGAAAGAGTGGAGCGGCCTTCCACTGCGCTGCGCTGCCCAGCGCCCCCCCCCCGGGTTCCCCACGGGGCTCCTCGGCAGCTGCCAGAAGCGGCGAGAGCGAGCACGCAGAGAGGCCGCGGGCGCAGGGCCGCCGAGGGAAGCTCCCAGGGCGCCACTCGCTGCTCGCTCGGTGCTTTTCTATACCCTCTGGGCCATGACGCGCGTCATGCCCCCTCCCCTCCCCCATTTCCTCCACGCCCCCATAACGTAACGCTCCCCCCCCTCTGTGCGTCCCCGGCACCTCGTCTTGCCTCGCCTGACTCGGGGGCGAGCGCCGCGGGGCTGCCCATGTCCGTGCAGTCGGCAGAGAGCGCCGCTGACAGGGACGGCCAGTTCCCAGCGGGCAGCTCCGCGAGTGGAGGAGGCCAGTCTGGGGGCGGCTCCGTTGTGGGCACTTGGCATCGCTCGGACGTGTGCATTTTCTTTTTCGGCGAGGACTATCGAGGAGCATCATGGAGCATCCTGGCTTATCTAGCAAAACATATACGCGCGAAGTCGAACAATGCACGGGACATGGACGTCCGAGCGATGGCGAGGGGCGGCCCCGCGGCGTTCCCCCCCCCCCCCGCTCGTGCTGTCGTCTTACCTCATCTCCGCTCTCTTCCCTGACTCTCTTCGCCTCGTCTGTTCTCGCCGCTTCTCTGTTGCTCGTTCGCCAGGACAGGATTTGACACCGAACGGCTGGCACCATGGAGCCTCCGTTGCCGCCGAGACCTCGGCCGAAGGAATGGGGGAGTCGTCAGCTCCCATGCCCGTTTGGGCGCATCTCAAAACCCGTTGCTGGAGGCTGGATTCGTAGCCGTCGCATCCATGCCCTTACCCCGCTCACGTGCCGACTTGGATGCGAGAACTGTCCAGATGCCATCGCCAACTACATCGTTCGCCCTCGTCTGTTTCCATATCATCGCCCTCCCTGGGCGCATCGACAGTCTCTCTAGCCCTATCGCGCGCTCTGGCCTCGGGACAGAGACTGATTATAATGAAGCAGAAGGCAGAAGCCTTTCGTGCCCGAGCGCTCGAATTGACAGCAGTGAGCTTCCATCTCTTTCACAAGTTGCATGCTGAGCTTCAGGTGCAGCCACAATATTACAACCAGTCTAGCATAGTATAGTATTCCACTCCAGGCCAGACACTCTGCTTCGTTAGCGTACCAGGTCTTGAAGGAGCGAGTTGGTGTTGGCCCCTCCGCCGCCCCCAGCTCGATTCAAGCGCCCGCGAATCTAGCTCGAGACGCCAGGCCTCCTCCAGTCTTCGTTCGGGGAGGCAGGCTCCGAATCTCTATGTGCTCAAGAAATCGTCTCTTAGAGTGATGCCTTGACTCGTCCCCCTGGGTACGTGGACTCCTTCTCCTCCTCATCCTCCTCCTCCTCTTCCTCCTCCTCCGTCGGTCATCCCCCCGCCCTCCCGACCCTCATTTGAAGGGCCCTATTCTCCTTTTTCCAGCCGCTTCCGCATGCATGAAAATGGGGTCGCCCAGTCACCCCCTGCACAGTTAAGCTGAGCGCCTCCCTCCCTCCCTCCCTCTCCCTCCTCCCTCCCTGCTCCTCCTCGAAGCTTGCGGCTGCGGACTTGTCTGCTTATCCAGTTAGAACCCCCGAACCCCTTCCAACCGTCGGCTGCAAGAGGGAACGACCGAATGACGGCCATCCCTCCTTCCTCCCTCCCTTCTCCTGAAGGCTGGTCAGGGCAGTGGTGATTTTTGACCGCCGGGGCCGAGCGGAATGAACATACTGCCCAAACTGTTGTTTGAGTTTTCAGCTCCACACTTGTGGCCCCTCAAAGGGGGGCCCCAGACGGCGCTGCGGGGCATGACGCCCCCTCCTGGCGAGTCGATTCGATCCCTCCCATCCTCCCACCTCTCTCCTCCTCCTCCTCCTCCTCCTCCTCCTCCTCCTCCTCCTCCTCCTCCTCCTCCTGATCTCCAGCCCAAGAAATGTTGTCTGGTCCAAACCTGGGCGATCCTCTCTGGGGCGGAGATAACTGAGCTTCGTGCCGCCGTGACGGCCCTGGTCCCTGAGTGGACCGAGTTTGAGATTTGCAGCTCCTGCCGTCACCTTGGGATCCAAGTTGGCCCAGGAGCGACGTTGCAGGATCAGTTTGCTTCTGGTGGACAGAAATGGTGGGCTCGCTGCCGTCTGGTCGCAGTCACGCGAGCCCCTATGGATGCATGCCTGCGCCTCTACCGTACCCTCATCCTCCCCATGTCTCTCTTACGTTGCCCAGTTATTCTTCCTCCCTCCCTCCATCCTTCAACGAGAGGCGCACACTTTGCACAAATTGTTTCGTTTGCCACCATCGTCCTTCAGACTAAAGGAACTGCACTCGCTTCGATGGCTTCGTGCCCCTGAGCCCATGCAGTTTCTCAATTTCTCGTGTATCTGGCGAGCTGCAGGGCGCGCGTACAGAGGCTGGCATAACGCTTTGCAGCGTCTACAGCTCAGGGCGTCGGCCGAGGGCCCCCTCCGCCGTGCTCTGGCAGGAAAGTGGTGTGCTGCATGCTGGAGGATTCAGGAGAGCATTGTGCAGCGCTTTTCGACCTTCTTCTCTCTCCCCCCGTCCCCTGACCCTGGCTCTCTCTCTCTCTGGCCTCCCCCTCGCCCGCCCCACCCTTTTCAAAGCGCACTCAGATGCGACGGCAGAAGCGGAGTTGGCCCTCCGTCGCCACAAAGCCCCGAGGCTCCAAGCTTTATATTCCCGGAGCCTCCAACTGCAATGTATTCCTGATGGCATGCCTCCGCTTATCTTGCGTCGCATGTCCACCTGGTTTCCTCAACTCCCTCTCCTTTCGCTCCTCGAGGTCGGTCGTCGTTGGCGTCTTCTCCGTCCCATCCTCACCCGATCATTGCCGTCCAGGTCCTGGCCCCATATTAAAACCCTTTCGGGGTCATGGATCACCAGCGGGCGGGTTAAAGTTTTACCTCAGAGCACGTGTCGTCTTGGATGCCCATGTCCGGACGATATCGCTCATTACATAATGTGCCCACCATTGTGGGCCGCGGCCGCTCCCCAAGCCACGTTGTTCCTTCCCCCCGATCCTTGGGCCCGTCTCGGGTTGGGGGGTGAGTCCGACTATGACGGCTTGGAGGGTGGCAGACAGCGGGTCCATGACATGGTAGCTGTCTGCTTCCACATTTACCACAAGCTGCGGAACGCCCTGCAGCCCATGTCCGCCGCCTCGGCTGCGCAGATCGTCCATGCGCGCGCTGCGGCCCGTGCTGCTCTCTCTCTCTTTCTCTCTTTCTCTCTCTCTCTCTCTCTCTGTAACCACAGCACGGACCTTCCCAAGGTACGTGCGCTCCTCCTCCTCCTCCTCCTCCTCCTCCTGCTCCCCCTCCTCCTCCTCCTTCCTCTCCTCCTCCTCCTCCTCCTCCCTTCGCCTGCTTCCCCTCCCTGCTCCTCCCTGATCCTCCTCTTCCCTCCTCCTCCTCCTCCTCCTCCTCCTCCTCCTCCTCCTCCTCCTCCTCCTCCTCCTCCCTCCCTCCTCCCCCTCCTCCTCCTCCTCCTCCTCCTCCTCCTCCCTCCTCCCCTCCTCCTCCTCCTCCTCCTCCCCTCTCCTCCTCCTCCTCCTCCTCCTCCTCCTCCTCCTCCTCCTCCTCCCTTCCTCTCTCCTCCTCCTCCTCCTCCTCTCCTCCTCCTCCTCCTCCTCCTCCTCATCCTCCTCCTCCCTTCGCGTGCTTCCCCTCCCTTTTCCTCCTCCTCCTCCTCCTCTCCTCCTCCTCCTCCTCCTCCTCCTCCCTCCCTCCCCCCTTCTCCCCCTCTTCCTCCCCCTCACTTACCTCCTCCTCCTCCTCCTTCTCCTCCTCCTCCTCCTCCTCCTCCTCCCCCTCCTCCCTCCCTCCTCCTCCTCTCCTCCTCCTCCTCCTCCTCCTCCTCCTCCTCCTCCTCCTCCTCCTCCTCCTCCTCCTCCTCCTCCTCGTCTCCCTCCTCCTCCTCCTCCTCCCCTCCTCCCTCCTCCTCCTCCTCCTCCTCCTCCCTCCTCCTCCCCCCTTCTTCTCCTCCTCCTCCTCCTCCTCCTCCTCCTCCTCCTTCCTCCTCCTCTCCTCCTCCTCCTCCTCCTCCTCCCTCTCCTCCTCCTCCTCCTCCTCCTCCTCCTCCTCCTCCTCCTCCTCCTCCTCTCGTCCTCCCTCCCTTCCTCCCTCCCCCTTTCTTCTCAGGGCCCTCCCCCCCCCCCCCTTCCCAGGCCACAGGGGCGGCCGCCCCCCCCCGATGTCGAAGAAGCAGGCCCGGCCCGCAGCGCGCCGCGGGCGGTCCGCGGTGGAGGGGCGGGCGGCCCGCTCGCCGCCCCGAGGCACCGACGGCGGCGGCGGCGACGACGGCGACGGCGACGGCGGCGACGGCGACGGCGGCGACGAAGACGGCGGCGGCGGCGACGGCGACGACCGCGGCGACGATGACGGCGGCGGCGGCGATGGCGACGGCGGCGACAAGGACGACGAGGACGACGACGACGACGACGACGACGACGACGACGACGACGACGACGGCCGCCCGCTCGCCGCCCCGAGGCACCGACGACGGCGGTGGCGGTGGCGGCAGCGGCGGCGGCGGCGACAGCGGCGGCGGCGGCGACGGCGTTGTCGTTTCGGAAGTTTCTGGGCGTATCCCGGGGGATCTCTCGTCGCCGCGGCCGGGGTGCGGCTCGGGAGTGGCTGGTCCAGGGTGGAACCCGTGGGGGGGTCGCGGGGGACCGATTTTCCTGGACCCCGGGGCCGCCGCCGGGGGGGGGGGGAGAATGGATGATCGAGGTCCTCCTCTTCCTTTCTGCGTCTTCTTCTTTTTATTCTTCTTCTTCTTCTTCTAATTCTTATTTTTTCTTATTTTTCCTATGTAGTTGTCTTCTTCGTTTTCTTTTTCTTCTTCTTCTTCTCATTTTGCTTATTATTCCTCCCCTTCCTCCTCCAGATCCATCCCTTTGTCCTCTTCGTCCACATCTTCATCCTCATCCTCCCTCGACCGTCCTTCCTCAATCGGCGACCAGGATCGTGGATCTTGAATTGGGGATCGACGACGCAGTTTCGATCGAGGTTCGGTGATCGAGACTAGAGGTTTTGTGGCGACTTGTTGTCTTGCCTGTTTGCCCCTCGGGCCTCCAGAAGACTTCTCGTCGCTACGGGTGGGTTCTCCTAAAGATTATGTTCGAAGTGCGCTCCGGGAAGAAGTTCGCGATCCTCTCTACGCCCGAGAGGCAGGAGAGGCGCTGGCCAACTGGAGCTTGGCGCGCTCGCCTCTGGTCGTCCTCATCCCTTTGCTCCCTCTCGCTCGGAGGACAGCTTTGGTTGGAATGGCTTTGAGCGCCTTTGCTTTTTGGGGGCCCCTGAGGCCTCCGGGGGCCTCTGCAAATCATTTGGCTCACGTTTGCTCGGCGACACGTTTCGTGAGGACTGTTCAGCTGTTTCGCGCGTGCTCCACTGCGCTGCATCGTCGTTGTGGTGTCCGCTCGGATGATGATGACGGGAGCTAGGAGGAGATGCCAGATCTCATTGATAAAAATGCATTTCGTTGCCCTGAGCAGAAGGTGAAGGGCCGCGAGGCCGCGAGAGGATACGGTATGAATGACAGCGGATCGGAGGTGAGGGGGTGAAAGCGCAGTGAAACGGAGAGCCCCCAACCTGGAAATCGGTTTCGGTTTCGTGTTCGTGTCGCGCGTGCGGTCGCGGCGAAGCTGCGTGGGCGGGCGACGCGAGAGGAATGAACCCTCCTCTGGCTAGGGCGCCGCCGGGCCAAAAGACCGCCCAACCCCCTGGTTGTCCGGCGGTGGCCAGGGGTGTCCCATGGGTGTCCCGCCGGTGTCCCGTCGGTGTCCTGTCGGTGTCCCGTTGTGAGGTCGATAGTGAGATCGATAGTGAGACCGATAGCGAGATCGATAGTAGTGAGATCGATAGTGAGATCGATTGTGAGATTGATAGTGGGATCGATCCTGATATCGATCGAGTCAGATCGAAAGTGAGACCGATGGTGAGATCGATAGTGAGATCGATAGTGAGATCAATAGTGAGACCGATAGTGAGATTGAGAGTGAGATGACTAGTGAGAGCGATAGTGGTATCGATAGTGAGATCGAAAGCGAGATCGATTGAGAGAGACCGTGGTTCCTCCCCCCCCTGAACCTCCTTATCACCCGAAGGGTGGTCATACAGGTACCATCCATGTGCTAAGGGACAAGGGTGGGTGGTATGCGTGCTTTCAGCAGCCATCTAAGCCCCCCCTGCCCTCCTGATTACCCTCTTGCCCCTTCCTCACCCCCACTCCTCCTCCCTCCCCCCTCATTCCCTCCATTCTCCTTGTCCTCCTCCTCCTCGCCAGGCTCTGGTGCCATTGGACGGGGGACGTGCGGACGTCGGTCGGAGCAGGGGATCGGGCGGGGCCACCCACCGCTCGCAGCACGAGGAGCTGGCTGAGCCTGCGCGCCAAGAGGGTTCCCCCCCCCCTTGCCGCCGGTCACCCGCGGAGGCGCGAAGACAACCGCGCGTCGCGCATCGCCGGGCGCGATGCGCGAAGTCAGGTGACCTGGGCTGGCTTTCCTTCACTCCCCGCCTCGACGACGAAGGCGACGGCGCCCAGGTCGCTGGTTACATCCTGGACAAGCGCATCGGCAAGGGGTCGTACGCGACCGTGTGGCGAGGGCGCGCGGAGAGCAGCGACGAGGCCGTGGCAGTCAAGGCGCCGACCGACGCGCGCGCAGTGAGCACGGCAAAGCTAAGCGAAGCTCGCCGCCGTCGTCGCGGAGGGGGGGGGAGTGGAAGGGGGTGAGGATGAGGATGAGGATGAGGGTGATAACGGAGGTGATGATGATGGTGATGTTGATGATTATGATGCTGATGATGCTGATGTTGTTGCTGCTGAGTATGATGATGTTGATGATGATGACGATGATGCTGATGATGCTGATGATGATGATGATGATGATGATGATGATGATGATGATGATGATGATGATGATGATGATGATGATGTGGAGGATGAGGATGAGGATGAGGATGCGGATGTCGATGACGATGATGATGCTGATGATGATGCTGCTGATGATGATGCTTGTTGAGGTTTGATGATGTTGCTGTTGTTGATGTTGCTGTTGATGTTGTTGAGGTTGTTGATGTTGGGGTGATGATGCTGCGAGGCCCCGCGGTCGCCCGCCAGGCCTGGCCAACTGGCGGCGCCTAATGGAAGCGTAGTGCGTCACGTGGTAGCGGAAGAGTCAAGGGAGAGAGAAGGACAACGGGGGTGGGGTTCCCAGGAGGAGGAGGAGGAAGAGGAGGAGGAGGAGGAGGAGGAGGAGGAGGAGGAGGAGGAGGATGAGCAGGAGGAGTAAGGTGCAGGTGCAGGTGCATGTGCAGGTGGAGGCGGTGGATTGAGGGCGGAGGGGGGAGGGGGGGAGGGGGAGGAAAGCGGAGCGAAGAGGAGAGAACATCGAGGAAGATTTCGAGGAGGAAGAGGAGGAGGAAAAGGAGGACGAAAAGGAGGAGGACGACGAGGATTGCGAAGGCCTTCTGGCCGGTGCCGCAGACTTTGACGACGACGACGCTGACCACGACGAGGTAGAAGGATGATGCGGAGGAGCAGGAGGAGGAGGAAGAGGAGCCGCATGATGAGGAGCCGCATGAGGAGGAGGATGAGGAGGAAGACGACGCCCAGGAGGTGGAGGAGGTGAAGAATGAGAAGGAGGAGGAAGAGGAGGAGGAGGAGGAGGAGGAGGAGGAGAAGGTGGAGAAGGAGGAGGAGGAGGAGCAGGAGGAGGGTGGCGATCATGTGGAGGAGTATGGGGATGTGGAGGCAGACGTTGAGGGGGGGGGGGGCCGAGCACCGGGGGGGAGTGCAGGGGGACGTGGAAAGGAGAAGGATGACGGGGTTTGGTCGAGGATAGTGCGGAATAGGAGCAGGAGGGGGACATGGAGGAGGGATACTTGGAGAGGGGGCCGACTTGGGGTGGCGGCCCTCTTGGACGCTCTCGGAGACCTTCTGGGGCACTGGGCTTGTTTTGGCATTTTTTCCAGCCCCGGAGCCCTCAGGGGAGGATGCGTATCTGACCCCACCCATCCCCCCCCATCCCCTCCCACACCCCCACACCCCGACGGGGGAGGGATCAAAGGGAAGGGGCTTCCCTTCGATTTGATTACGACATTGCTAGGTTTTTCTGTCGCTGACAGGCTTGACGGATGTCCGGGTTGGCGGATGTCGGATAGGCCCTGGAAGGATTCTTGGCTTCTTGGCAGACACCAAAGGAACCCGACTCGAACGGAGAAACCCTTCACACACGCCGACAGGGTCAGCGGATTCTGATGTGATTCAAGCTTTTTGGACCTCCGGGGGGCCCTCGCCTCTGAGAAGTTCCAGGGGGGAGGGGGACGTATGGGGACGTGGAGGAGGAGGAGGTGGACGAGGAGGAGGAGGAGGAGGAGGAGGAGGAGGAGGAGGAGGAAGAGGATGATCACAGCAAATTCAGCGCATGCGATTGTTCCTGCAATGCGACAGATCGCATCCGACGGATGCACGGAGTTCCGACACCGTCAGGGGCATGGCCGACGACGAATCCGCACCGCCAACGACCAGAGCACGCCCCACGGACCACCGAGCTCTGCTTCCTTGGGGTCTCAGCGCCGAGCAGCTCCCGTCCCGTCCCACATGCTCCCACGGCGGCGCGCCAAGGAGGGAAGTTTGGGAGTTTCGGGTGCGTGTGTTTTTCGGCCGTTTCCGTCGGTTCTCGGCGGTCTCGCACCCCCTGGATGTTTTCCAGCAGCTACGCCTCGCCGAGGGCGTTCCAGGGGTGCCCGGATCGTCCCGCACAGCCGCCGGAGGCCGGAGTTATGACCCGAAAACCCATCGGCGGTGCGCCGAGTGGGGGAAGTGAGAGTGGACAGGCCTTCTCAGGAGGCGGCGGAGCTTATCAGAGGCCCTCCGGCCTTCCGGGCAGCCCTCTGCGGCCTCGGAGGAGGCTCGTGGAGCTTCTCGAGAGGCCGGGGGCCCCATGAGGCCTCCGAGGAGGCCCGCCCCCTCGCGCTTCCCCCCTCGGCGCGCCGCCGATGGCAGTCTTCGCGCCTCGAGAGGCGGCGGAGCTTCTCAGAAGCCCTCCAGCCTTTGTCTAGGCCTCCCAGATGGGGTCGGAGCAGATGGGGGTCGGAGGATCGCGCTGCATCGCCGATGCATCGCCGATGCGGCTCGATGTGGTTGCCCGATTTGCTTCACGTCGACGTCGCCGATGCATCGCCCACGTCGACGATGCATCGCCGGTGCATCGCCGATGCATCGCCGACGTATCGGCGATACGGCGCGATCCTCCGACCCCATCTACTCCGACCCCATCTAGGAGGCCTCTACTTTTGAGGAGCCTCCTTCGGCCTCGGAGAAAGCCCAGGACGCTTCGTTGAAGGCCGGGGGCCTTCTCTGGGCCTTCTGAGAAGGCCCGTCCCCGCTGCCTCTCCCCGCCTGCCGCCCTGTGAAGCGCCCGATGGCCTTGCCACACCACGCGGAGTGGCAAGGCCGGAACGGTGAGGTCCCGTCTCGAGCTCATCTCCAGCACCAGCGGCCATCTCAGCAGCCGACCGCGCAGCATGGCGAGGCGCACTGAAACGGAGAGGAGACTCGGACGTGGCCAGGACGAGGATAGATCCGTTCCAGATCGCTCTGAGAAGGCCGCGGCGCCTGGGACATGTTCCAGAGCCGCCGGATCTCAGAGATTCTCGATCTATCCTCACCCAATGTTGTCCTTGTCTTAGCTTCGTCATAGAGGGGCGCCCGCGCTCCACGCAGCTGGTAAGAAGCCCTGGGATTGCGGGATATGAAGCGAAAGCCCGAATTCGAAAACCGCCACCCAGAAGTGTCTGGTTTGGGAGGGTAGAGCGTGAGGAAGGCGATGCTGATTAGCCAGGCGAGGCCTCCATTGGGCTGTCCTCTTCGGCGCGAGGCACACCAGTGGCAAGTCGAGGGCAAGTACAACATGGACGGCAAGTTGAAATTGGTATCAAGCTCATGCCAAGGTAAAAAGAAAAGGAAACGCTCTGTCACGGGCCATGCCGTTGCGTTGTTCTGATTTATGATGCATGGTCTTGTTTAGCCTTGTTTTGCTGCTCGGCGCGAGGAATCGCAATTGCATAGAGTTGCATTGAAATGCAGGCGGTTGCGCAGTTTGATTGAGCTTGGCAGTGGTTTGCTTTGACTAGTTGTGCTTCGCATGACTCTGCTGCTGATCTTGAACTGAGGTGCTGTGCTTTGCTTTGGAGTACAGAGTAGCGCAAACATTGCATTGCAACCGTGCTGCGTTGCGCTGCAGTGGAACACAGCGCAGCGCAATACATTGCATTGCAACTGCGGTGCAACGCAACGCAACGCAACGCAATGCGATGCAAAAGCAGATGCAGATGCAGTGTAGTGCAGTGAATTGCAGTGAAGTGCAATGCAATGCAATGCAATGCAATGCAATGCAATGCAACGACGTGCAGCAAGGTGCAAAGCATTGCAGAGAAGATCGCTGCAAAGCAAGGTCACCGTGCATTTCAAAGCCAAGCAGTGCACTCGAATGAACAGCTGTACTACATAGTAAAAAGACAATGCAAACTAAGACAAGCAACGCGATGCATTGCAATCCAGAACAAATCAACGCAATGCAACGACGTAACACTATTCACAGCACCTCAGCTCAATGCATGGCAATGCGGACGTAAGTCGCGACAGCGCAAAGAAATTCAACGCCAGGGAACGCACATGCAATGCGCAATGCAATGTGCTTTGCGTGCTGTAAACGAATGCGACGACACTCAATTCACGCAGCGCAATGGAAATGAGCGCGATAAAATGAGGTGCAATGCGATCCACAGCAATGCACCGCTCTGCTCATGTAGCGTAAAGCTGCCAGAGAAGGACAATGCAGCGTGATGCGCACCAGCGCAGTGCACCGCGACGGAAACACGACAGTGCACAGCCGTACAGGGCACTGTCGGTGCAGAGCACAGCAAAAGACTGGCGAAGTGCCCCAGAGAACGGGGGGCGCAGCCCCGCACTGCAGCCGCAGGAGGCCTTGCGCTCCCCCCCCCCCCCCGAGGTTGTTGAGCCGGATGCGGGGGTCAATGCACACGGGGGTCAGTCAGAGCGCCTGGTCTTGCAGGGTCCTGCAGAGCCGCGGTCGCATTGACCCGGGCTTGGGTGCAGGATCCCGCAGGATTTTGCAGGATCTTGCAGGATTCTGCAGGATCTTGCAAAGCTTGACTGACCCGGGTCTGGATTGACCTGGGCCAGTAGGTCCCCGAAAGAAGCATGGGCTCGATGTTCCGTAGGTCCTTCTGTGGCCGTATGTCTAGCGCTCCTCGTCCACGCAGGCACCCGTGGGGCCAAAGAGGGGCTTCGCTCCTTATTTAGCTTTCCTTATTTCAGCAGCCCGACTGTACGGTCAGGAACTTTGGCTTAGCGTGTCGCGCCGCGGATTCTGGCCCACCACGCCTCGGCGCGACAAACTATCCATGTCCTAGTCTCCAAGCTTCAACCTCCCGAGCCTTTCCCGACCTCCCGCCCCATGGAGCGGAGCGGCACGCTATCCACTCGCAAGGCATAGCATGTCGCCAGAGCCGCTGCCGCGACACGCTAAGCAAACATTACCGACCGTAGAGGAAGAGGGGCCGCCCTCCATCCGTGCTGTTTCTGGGGCGGGGCCAAATCTGGGACGATAAACTGGTCTTGGAAAGGAGCGGCGCTACAGCCGTGTGTGTAGGTGTTGGATTGCAGGTTTAGTAGTAACCGAGTCAGAAAGCTAGCAACGGAAAACAGATGTTGTAAAGGAGCCGCCCCTCAACCCTAATTGTGTTTAGGGTTTCCAAGCTGCGGGAACGTAGTTTTACAGAAGTCTCAGACGATAACCATATGTTCAAATCGTCTTGCCCTCTACGCGTGCAGCTGGGCATTCCAAGCTTCAGGATCGTAAGATATTTCGGGGTCCAGGGCGCAAGCCAGATGCCGACAGCGACCCGCCCTTATTCCGTGTGCCTGTCGTGTCATGCTTGAGGGTTCACCGGTTCCTCCTCCTCCTCCTCCTCCTCCTCCTCCTGCTGCTCCTCCTCCCCCTCCACCCTCCCTCCGTCCTTCCTCCGTCCATCTCCCTCCTCCCGCGACTCGCCCCGTCCAGCTGCCACTATGGCGCTGCACCCGTAAGTGGCCAGGATGGGGTGCGGGAGTGGTCCGCCTGGGGGGGACGGGCTCCTGAAGCGGGGGCCGGACTAGCTGCAGGGGTCTCCCTCCCTCCCTCCCTCCTCCCCCATCCGTCCCTCGCTCCTATCCTTCCTCCTCCTCCCTCCCCCCTCCCTCTATCTCCCTCCGCCTCCCTCCCTCCTCTCCTCTCTCAGAGCTTGGGCCGACCAGCGGCCAGGCGAGCCTCCGCGGAATCGGACTCCGACTTGGAGGGAAGGCCTAGCCTCGGGGGTTTCGAGTAAGGCCAATTGGCCGTCTTCAGAGGGGCGACGAAATCTCTGCATATCCACTGCTCCTTGGCCAGGCACATCCTGACCCCAGGAGCTGTGTATACACCCTCCTGGCAAAGCCAGGAGGGCGTGGCGTATACACCGCTGCTGAGTTCAGCATGGGCCTGGCCAGGGAGCTGTGGATGTGCAGAGATTTCTTCGCCCTACCAAGGGCCGACCCAATCAGAGCCGAGCCCTCCCGGTGGCGACGACGACGGCGCAGAGGACGGCAGCGACGGCCGCGGCTGGCCACGCCGCGGCTCCAGGTCATCAGCCGCCAGACCGTCACGGAGACCGGGCAGTTGCGCTCGGAGGCACGGGGGGCGACCTTCCTCCTCTTCCTCTTCCTCCTCCTCTTCCTCCTTCGTCCTCCTCCTTCTCCTCCTCTTTCGTCCTCCTCATTCGTCCTCCTCCTCCTCCTCCTCCTCCTCCTTTTCCTCCTCCTCCTCCTCCTCCTTTTCCTCCTCCTCTCTTCTACTTCGTTCCTCCTCCTCCTCCTCCTCCTCCTCCTCCTCTTTCGTCCTCCTTCGTCGTCCTTCTCCTGTTCTTCATTATCCTCCTCCTCCTCCTCCTCCTCCTCCTCCTCCTTGTCCTCCTCCTCCTCCTTCTTTTCCTTCTCCTCCTCTTCCTCGTCCTTTTCCTCCTCCTCCTCCTCCTCCTCCAACTCTTCTTCCTCCGCACCTTCCTCGTCGTCATCGTCATCCCTCCTCCCTCGTCAGTGTCCCAGAATGACATTAGGTGTGGGCGCACTGTGGTCGCCCGATCGCTGAAATCGATGCGATCTACCTGGGATTACTGTTGCGTGTACGGTCAACCCGCCTAGTAAGGAACAACTTTCCAAGGTTACCCTTGCATCCTTCCCCTTCGGCCCGTCCTTGGCCGCTTCGCTTTCGCTGGACGCGCCCCGCCCGCAAAGTGTCGGCATGGCCTTCCAAGGACCTTGTATCCTCATCGCGCGTCCTTATCATACGGGTTGCCTGTAGCCGAGCCTCGCAGGACAGAAGCCGACACCACCACCGCCGCCACCACCACCACCACTACCACCAGTCGGCGGCGAGCCCAGGGGGGAAGGCAGAAGGAACGGGCCTCTCAGAAGGCTCAGAAGGCCTACGGCCCTCCGACAAGCGTTCTGAGCCCCCTCCGAAGGTGCAGACCTCTTCTCAGGAGGCCCGAGGGCTTCTCACAAGCCCCGCCGCCTTCTTAGCCGGGAGCCTTGGGACGGGGGTCAGTGCAAACGGGGATCAGCCAGAGCGCCGGATCTTGCAGGATCCTGCAGAGCCAGGGGTGCACCGGCCCAGGCTAGCGTGCAGGATCGCGCAGGATCCTGCAGGATTTTGATCGACCCGGGTTTGCATTGACCCGGGTCAGTGCGTCTCCAGTTGAGAAAACCTGGCTCCTCTCACTTCCACCCTCCTGGCGCGCCGCCGAAACAGGGGCGGCACCTCCAGCGAGGAGGTTAGCGATGCCCCCCCGAGCTGGGGATGGTGGATGCCTCGAGCGGGGAGGCGGGGGACCACACCACCAGGAGGACCTCCCCGGGGCTCCTCGCGCTGGTGGCGGTGGTGCCGCTTTTCCTTGTTTCGGCCCACCCCACTCGTGGCGGAGATCGTGGGAGGGAGCTTGTCGGCTCCAGGGCGTTCCTGGAAGGCCTTCGGGAGGCCAAAAGGGCACCCAGAGAGCTCCCAGGGAGACTTCCAGGGGTGGGGGCCGGAGACGGCCAAGACGACCCCAAGAGTCGGCCTGGGGGGCGCGAGGGTTAAGCTGGGGGCGCCCGCCGAGTGGGTCGGGGGGCTTGGGCATTCGAGGGTTGAGGATCTAAAAGTCACCCGCAGGGGCGCGAGGATACTTACGCTTCGCGCGCCTCGGTCTGGGCCAGAGGGGCTGCCCTTTTCCAAGGGGGCGGCGCGAGGGCGCGAAGATCATGGCGCGCAGCGCACATGCGCAAAGTTAGGTGACCTGGAGGGTGGACGCTTCTGGGCGCCTCTGGGCATGGGAGTGCACCACGGCAATACACTACGCAAATGCACTACGTGGCGCGCTTTCTTTTACGTCCCGGCGCGGCGCAGCACATCACAGGGGGGCACGACGCAGCCCCCGGCACAGTAGCGTCAGCACGGAGATCTCCAGCATGGACACTGCCCATCGCTCGATCGAGGTGCTGGGGCAGCTTCCCCAGACCTCGAAGTTCTGAATCCTTTCCCGAGATTTGCCGGTCGACCACGGAAACGCGTGACGCGAAAACGCTACGCGACAACATTGCGCGGAAAGGTAACTCCACGCAGGGAACGCATTCCACGCAACAAAAGCGAACTCCACGCAGGGAATACATACACTACGCAAATTCATTACGCAAGTGCGCTATGCAAATAGACTGCGTAAATACACTACGTGAATGCACTACGTAATTACATTACGAAAATGCACTACGGAAATACACTACGCGAGTACATTTGGCATATACACTACGTACATACGCTACGTAAATACACAGCGCAAGCACACTACGTAAGTACACGACGCAAATACAGTGCGTGAATACATTGCGCGAACGCACTACGCAAAAAAACGCAAATACATTTGCGTACATACGCGACGCAACTACACTACGCAAGTACATTACGTGGCTCGTTCCCTGTCACGTCCCAGCGCGGCGCGGCACAGCGCGGGGGAGCACGACGCAGCCCCCTGCACAGTAGCATCACCACGGACGTCCCCAGCATTGCCAGTGCGCCTCGCCCGATCGAGGTGCTTGGCACTGTCCCCAGGACTACGCAGACGCACCACGTAAACTACAATACGCGAATACTCTGCGCAAGTATACTACGCAAGTACTACGTAAACACACTACGTAAATACATTCTACGCAGATGCACTACGTGAATACACCATGCAAATACACTACGCAAATACAATGCGCAAGTATACTACGTAAGTGCACTACGTCGAGGCCTCGCATTTTGGAATCGCTTCCAGAGTTTGCACTGTGCACATTTCCCGCGCAAGCACTGCACTCCAAACTGTACGCCACGTAGGAGCTCCACACTAACACACTACGCCAACACAACACGCTGGCCCAACACACTACGCGAAAGCACTACGCAAACGCACTACGTAAACTACGATACGCGAATACACTGCGCAAATGCACTCCGCTATTTCACTACCTAAATACATTACGTAAGTACACTACGTAGATGCACTGCGTAAATACACTACGTGAGTACACTACGCAAGTACACGATGCAAGTACACTACGCAACTACACTACCTAAATACACGACGTAGATACACTACCAACCCGCATTACGTACATACACGTAACTACACTACGGGAATACATTAATCAAATGCACTACGCATATACACTACGTAAATGCACTACGTGAACACAGTGCGCAAACACGCTACGTAAAGACACTACGTAAATACACAACGCAAATACACTACGCAAATGCACCACGCAAGAACACTACGCAAATACATTACGTAAATATACTACGCACGTACGCTACGCAAGTGCACTACGTGGCGCGTTTCCCTGTCACGTCCCAGTGCGGCGCGGCACAGCGCAGGAGAGCACGACACAGCCCCCGGCGCAGTAGCGTCAGCACGGACATCTCCAGCATTGCCATTGCCCATCGCCCGACCGAGGTGCTTGGCAGCGCCCCCAGGACTGCGCAAACGCATTACGTAAATTACGATACGCGAATACACTACGCAAACACACTACGCACATACACAGCGCAAATACACAGCGCAAATACACTACGTAAATGCACTACGTAAATACACTACGCAAATGCACTACGCAAATACACTACGCAAATCCACTGCGTAAATATTCTACGTAGATTATTGAATCGCTTCGCTCACTCCGCCGGCCCTCGAGCGCTCTATGGGGCCTCTTTGAAGCCTCTTGGGGGCCTCTTTGGGGCCTCCTAGGGGCCTCTTGGGGGCCTCTTGGGGTTCTCTTGGGCTCCTCGGCGGCGTCTTGGGCTCCCATGGGGCCTCTTGGGGTGCTCTTCGGGGCCCCTTGGGGCAGGAGGGGGGGTAGTCGATTGCAGCCACCCCCTCGGAGGCCACGATCCTCGTGAGGGGTGGCGAAAAATAGCCTCCCCCCTGGGGATCGCCCGGGGGTCAGCCGGGGATCGGCCGGGTTTTTTTTCGCCCGGGGGCCCCCAGGGGCCGCCCCGCGCGCGCGAACTAGAAATATTGTCTGTCGTTGCCGGAGATCTTAGCACGCCTCCAGCCCGTGGGGCCGGCGAGTTCCACAGCTGGGTGCAGCTCTCTATCTCGGGCGCCAGGGCCGCCGAGAGATGTCCGGGGGTGGAGAGTTGGCCCCGGGAAGGTCGAGAGGTCTGGGGGCCCCTGCCGCGCAAGCCACCTGAGGCCTGGGCCCCTTGAGCGCCCATGCCTCAGGGCCCCAGGCCTCGGGGCCCACGGGGTGGGTTGGGGGCGGCGAAGTGCTTGCGGGAACTTTGGCTTCGAGTGTCGCGCCGTCGGTTTTTCCCCGCCCTCCGCCCCGCGGAGCGGAGCGACGCGCTGTCAGTTCGCATGGCGTAGCGTGTCGCAGGGGCCACCGCCGCGACGCTCTCTTGGCAACCCTGAATCGTCGCCCACTGGGGCGCGGAGCTTGCCGCGCTTCATGCTTCGCGGCCTGAACCACAGAAGCGCCCCTCTCCAGGGAGGCGGCGCGGGAGCGCGAAGGTGATCGCACTTCGCGCAGCGCGCAGCGCGAAGCGCGGGGTCCCCTAAGGGCCCAGGCCTCAGTTAAATCGGAAGCAGTGCTGTGGTGCCGGCTGGCCTCGGCAGCCCAAGGCCTGCTGGCGTTGCGCCCGGCCCGACGTCCTCCTCTTCCTCGTCATTCTCCTCCTCCTCCTCCTCCTCCTCCTCCTCCTCCTCCTCCTCCTCCTCCTCTTCGTTTTGAGTGAGGCAACCTTCAGCGGCTCGCGGACACACCGCGACTCCCTTCCAGCGATGGCCGATGTCGTGCTCGATATTGGTTCCCACGAGAAACGTGAGATTGCAGCGGAAGCCGAGCTCGTCCCGACCTTTCCATCGCAAGAGTTTCTCGGTCATGGTAAAGGGAAAATAGGTGGCTCTCGTGCTGTTGTGCGTAAGCGATCTGCTGACACCACCGCGAACAACCCTGATGGCGACGCCCCGATGTGCACCGACATTGACGACCTCATCTCTGATGAATACCTGCGCCAAGTGTGCCGTGAGGAGTTCGAATCCATGCGCTCCACCATCACCGCCGAGGCCAGCGGCTCCGTCACCAAGACCCCCGGCGAGAAACACTCCAACCTGGTCCAGACCGCGGTCGCCCCTCGCTTCGGCGCGGTCAACAGGCAGTTCCAGGCCCAGATCGACGAGCACAAGGCCCTCACCTGGCGGCCCAGTCGCGCCTCGAGGATCATGATGACATGATTGTTGCCCTCCAGCAGCAGCTCGCCCAACTCCAGCGCGAGCTCGCGGTCGCGGCCCAGGTCCCCCCTGCTGCTCCTCCCCCGCCTTCCTCGTTCAGTCGCGATCCCGACACGACGGTTGTTATTGCAGTTTCGCAGAAGCCCACCACCTTGGCATCAGTGCAGCTCGAGCTCCGCCAGTGGTTCTCGTCGCTCGATTTCGAGGGTTATGATTACAAGATTGTGCAGCGTGGTGAATCTCCTGCCAGGCGTTTCGAGGTCTCCTTCTCTGGTCCGCCTGCCGCTGCTGCGCGCAAGGCTTCTCGGGCTACTTCCGAGCAGCCTGAAGGCGCGTGGCGCGAGTTCTGGGTCACTCCTCCAGGCGCCGAGCAATGCCGTCTCCACCTCGGCCCTGACAAGAGCCCGAAGCAGATCAAGACCGAGATCACCCTCCGCAGAGCCCGTCAGCTCGTCGACTTACAACACCCTGGCAAGCGCTACTTCTCTGACCGCGAGCGCGGCGTCCTGTCTATTGGCTTGGGCAATATAGTGCAGGTCGAGGTTTAACCATGGCGACGAGCCCCCGAAGATTATGCGGGACATGGCCCAGCTGCGCAAGCACGACATATAATGACATGTCCGAGGTCACGCTCCGCACTGCCACGAAGGAGCTCACGGCGCCGGCGGGCGCTAGCCGGTGGTCCCTGGGAGGGCCGCCAAGGCCGAACTCTGGGAGCGCGCTTGCCCCGCCACCAGGGCCCACCTCTCGCTGGTTAGCGCTCCCGGCGCCAGCGGCTGGCTGCAGGCATGGCCCTGCGCTGAGGTCGGCACGGAGTTCCCGCACAGCTTGATGCAGATCGCTCTGCAGAGGCGCCTGCGGGTGCAGCTGGCGGACGCCGAGACCTTCTGCCCGGCCTGCGACGGCATCCTCGACGTCTACGGCGACCACGCGCTGGTCTGCCCTTGCCGAGGGGACCGGGTCAAGCGGCACAACGCCCTACGAGACCAGGCTTTCTTCGCCACGCAGGCCGCGGGGTTCCCGGGCTCCGAGCTCGAGCGGCCCGGCCTGCTGCAGCCTCGCGCGAGGGGCGAGGGGGGCCCGCCGGGGACGGAGGAGAACGGCGGCGAGCTCGACGACGGCGGCCAGCGCCCGGCGGATGTGTATATTCCCCGTTGGCGTAACGGCGCCCTGGCCGCCCTTGACTTCGCGGTCACCTCGGGGCTGCGGGGTGACTTGCTCGCCGCCTCGGCTGCCGCGCCCGGCGCCGCGGCCGAGCGGTACGAGGAGCAAAATCGCCTCTTCCTCGACACCGAGCGCAGCTGCGCCGCCGTCGGGATCACCTTCATTCCCATGGTGGTCGAGGCGCACGGCGGCGGCTGGGGCAAGGAGGCGCGACGCGCCCTGGCCGTCCTGGCCAAGCGCGCGGCGGACGCCACGGGGGACGACCCCTCGCAGGTGGCGGAGCACGCCCAGCGACTCTCGCATCTCCTCCAGAAGGAGAATGCGCGGGCCGTGCTCCGCAGGCTGCAGGCGCCGGTCGGGGCGCCCGCGGCCAGGCTGGCGGCGGCCACGGCGGCTAGCGCGGCCGACGCCGCCTGAACCGCCGCCCTCCCCTGGCCACGACCACTCCCTCCACTGACCACGACCGCCGCCCCCGACGCCCTGCCCCGACGACCCCCCCTGGCCTTGGCCACGACGACGACCACCTCCGTCCGCCCCCTGCTTGCTCTGCGCTGCCTCTGCTGCCTCCCTCCCTCCTTCTGGTCAGCGTCTGTTCGGTGTGTTTTTCCTCTTGCCCCTCGTCTTCCTCATCCTCCTCCTCCTCCTTTTCCTTCTCCTGTCGCCTGGGATGTTGCAGAGGCCCCGCGGCTACGGCAGCTGGAGCAGCCAGGAGATGCGGGCACGGCAGCAAGATGCCGCCGAAGGGCTGAGCATGTCCAGTTGCTTTGCCGCGCTGGGACGCGGCTCGAGCGTGATTCCGCGCTGGCGCCTGGCATGTTTCAGAGGCTTTGCGGTTCGCTGCTCGTCTTTTGCGTTCCCATGCTCCTCCACCTGGTCAGCAATGGTCACCATTGAGGTTTGCCATGTGGATTTCTCGTGCATTGCTTCAGGCGGGCGGCGACAAGGCCTCCTTGAAGCGTGGGTATATTTCTAGATTGGGGCTATCGCGCGTTATCCTTCCTCCGTGAGGTCCACGAGGATCACCGCCAGCTCGTTTCCTTCCTTGGCACCATCGCGGGCGGCCTCGTGGTGCACTCCAGCTTCTGCGGCGACGATGCGGGTGGCCGCGTCAGGGGTGGCGTTGCAGTTGCGCTTCCTCCTCTGGCGTGTGCTTGGCAGGTTTTGGCGACATCGTCGCACCCAGTTATCGTTCCTGGGCGGGTCCTGCAGGTGGAGGCGTCGGCCGGCGAATCGCCCCTGCTCACTTTCAACAACCGCAACCTCGACCTGTCCGCCGACGACGCGCAGAGCGTGGCTGCCGAGGTTTGCTCGGCTCGGGCCGTCGCCGCCAACGCTCCTGACGGGTGCCTGGTGGTGGTTCACGGCGACTTGATTTTCGCCTCGCGCGAGTCGGTCTCGCTGCACATGCCTGCTGCCTCCGCGCGTCGCATCGCGCGCCAGCGCCGCGCCCGGGCCCCCAAGTGGCGGGCAGCGCTGGCGCCTGTGACAGAGATCGAGTGCGACGAGCCTACGCGCGACGAGAAGCAAAACAATGCCGCGGCCATCATCGACATGTTCTGTTGCTCTCTGACGGGCTGGCAGTTGCGCCAGGTGCGGGTGCAAGTTTCTCCGCTCGACTCCGCGGCCCTCGTCTCTAACCGCTCGATTTCTGACGACGCGGCCGCCATTGTCTCGTTCGCCCCTCGTGCTGTTCGCCCCTTCGAGCAACTGGCGATAGCCGAGCGCATCTTCTGGGGGCCAGCCGTCAAGCGGCGCCCCGCGGGCCTCGCGCAGTCCGCCAACTTGGCCCCCATGTCGCCTCCTGTCAGACTTGAAACCTACAAGAGTCTCAGGAAAATAACTGCTGCTGAAGTACGTGACTCTCTCTTGCGCCATCGCCCTCACCACCGTCGCGCTCTTCCTCAGCTCGCCCGTTCGCTCGCCAGGGTCGTGTGGAGGCAGGGCGTTCGTCTCGCAGGCCGCCTGATTGACGCCCGCCCTGCGGCCGCTGATATGATCTCCATGGCCAGCGATTCGGTTGGGCTCAGACATCCGCCCGCGTTCCAGTCGTGGATTGACCGTGCGCGGACCGAGGTTGCCGACGCTCGCTCGGCAGAGCTCGAGGCGCAGAGGAAGGCCTCTGGCGATCGTTCCCAGCCGCGCAAACAGATTCGCGCCCTCGAGCGGAAGGCGAGGACCTGGCCCCCCATCAATCGAAGGATTTCTCTCCCAGGTGCGTCTGCGCCAGATGGGTCTGCACTCGCGTCGGAACGTGACCGACTGCGTGAGCTCGGCGCTTTCTGGGCACCTGTCTTTCAGAGGGCGGAGCGGGATCGTGCTGCTGATGTTCCTTACCTTCGTGCCCTGCTCCCCCGTGCGGGTGACTTCCGCATGCCCCCGCCATCTCGCGCCGTGCTCCGTCGGGTTTTGCGTTCTGCTCGGCATTCCGCTCCCGGCCCTGGCGCCCTCCCCCGCGCCGCGTGGGTCGCCGACTCATTTGGGGAGATTGTTCTCTGGGGTGCCTTGGAGTGGGTCCTCGGGGGCCGAGAGTTGCCCGCTTCGCCCAGCGACGCGATCCAGATTTTCTCGCCGTAAAGCGATGTAAAACGTCACGGGCCACGAGCTTAGGGGCCAGTCTTGCATGTGGGCGCCAGATGAAGTTGCGTTCGTGGTCTCCGTAATTGCGACCTTAACTTGGTCTCTGCCGCCGTCGACCGCGCCGCCCGTCCAGCGCTTACTCAGCTCTCACCTGACTGTCAGGGGGGGTTCGTTCCTGGCCGCAACATAGGGAGCGACATCCTGGAGCTCGACGTCTCGAGTCGCATTCTGTCCGTCACTCCCCCGGCCTCCCAGAACATCCTCATCCTTTACTCCCTGGACTTCGGCCAGGCCTTCCCGTCGCTGAACCAGGACTTCCGTCTGCTCGCGGTGGCCCCCTTTGGCGTCCCCGACGCGCCCCTCGCCTTCGTCGGGTTCTTGTGCTCGTCGATCGAGGGCCTCGTGGCCCACCTCGGCCCCTTCGAGCGGCTCGGGCCTCAGGGCTTGAACGGGCGATATCGGCGGTGCTTCGGCGCCAGTCCAGGAGCTGCGTCGCGCGCGCGATGTCATGTCCAAGGCCTCGTCCACGGCCAACTCGGCGCTCGAGGTCGCCGAGTGCAAGCTCGCCCCCCCCCCCGCCGGGCCCAGAAGGCGGCCGACGCCATCGACGCTGCGTTTCATGAGTGGAGCCCCATTCGAGATCGTGCCATCGCTGGTTTACTTGGGTTTGTGGATCGGCCCTGGTGGCACTAAGCAAGCGCCCTGGTCTGACCCCGTAGCAAAGCTCCTTCTGCGGGCTCGAGCAATTGGCCGGGGAACCACTCCAACCAGCCTGTCTGCAATACTGTGCAACGCCAGAGCGGTCTCTACCATTTCGTGCGCGGCGCAGTTCTGCTGGCTGACTCAGGGCGCGCTCCAGCCCGAGCTCGCGGTGCTCGCGCAGGTAGTCCGCACCCCCCTGGGCACGTTCTCAATGGGCGCGCGGGTTCAGCTTGAGCGGTGGGGTGGCCCCCGCCGTGTCCGCTGGGGGCACTTGGCCGTCGCCTCCATCGCGCGGGCGGCTCTGCTTTCCTCGGTGGTCGGAGTGGCGCCAGCAGTTGCGCGGCCACTCCGTGGTGGACAGCGACTGGCGCACGTGTTGCATGTCGTGTTCTGGACGCCCGTATCCATCCCTCTGGAAGGCCCCCGCGTTTGTCGAGACTTCGGAAGCTGCCGCTAGAGCTCATCAGAGACCTGGCCAGCTGCGTCGCCTGGTCCCGTTCGCTACTGCCGCTGCCCGCGAAGCGCTCCAGGGACCTGCTGACCGCCGTCATCGGCCTCAACGTGCTGCTCACCCTGTTATGCGCCAGCTCGCAAGGACGCGGCCCCCCTGGCGGCTTTGTTCGAGATGCGGCTCCGCAAGTTTGCTGGTCGATCAAGGCGCCTGCTCTCCGACATCGACTGGCCTCGCTGTCTCACCATTCTCCGTCGGTGCCCCCCTTCGTGGGCATGGGCGGCGTTGCGTGCGCGGTGTGATGGGTGGGTGACAAGTTCGAGGGTCATCCCCCCATGCGGCCTGCGGGCGTGCGCATGTGGATGCATTGGCAAGCTCGACTCCCTGCGTCACTACGCTCGCTGCCCCGTGCTGCGCCGTGCGCCCTGACGTGCTCTCGCGCGGCCGTTCCCGCTCGATCGGCGTTCGCGGTGGGGCCTTTGCTTCCCTGAGCTGTCCGCGGATGCTAGGATGGCGGCTGCGTGCAACACGCACAACGAGACGATGCCAATCCCGACGCGGCCTCTCATGCCCAAGCAGATCGTCTCAGCGCCCCTCGCACGCGCGCGTGCTATGACGCTTGCTGCGCCAACTGGCGTTACCGACGGCGAGAGTCAAACGATGGGCACGAGGGAATATCGCGTCTCTCCACCACTCCACCACAATCTCCCAGCTCGTTATCGCCGCGCCTTACGCCAGCAGTGTCCTCATCGGACTCTTCGGCGCCGTCTGACGCCACCGCCGACGCCGAGCTTGCTACTGCCCCTGGCGGTGCTAATCATGCCCTGGGTATCCCATCGGCCACTTCGCCCCCGTCTCCCTCGCAGATGGCTACGTCGTCTCCCGTGAGACCGCAGGCCCCGACCACGCGTTCGCGCTCTCCGTCGCCGTGGGATAAAGGTTTCGAGGGATGCCCTCAAGACCTTGGCGTTCAATCACAAATCCCGTCCGCATATTCGGGCTCGCCGTCGCCGCGCGCAGGAGGAAATGCTGGCCATTTGTTTGGCCGTGGCGTTAGATCGCAAGTCCCGTTGTCGCGTTCGGGCTCAGCGTCGCCACGCCTCGGCGAAAATCATGGCGCCTTCGCCGCCACTGGCGTTAGAGCGCAAGTCCCGTTGTCGCATTCAGGCTCGCCGTGGCCACGTGCTGGCTGGTTTGCGGTCCCGGCGGATGGCCGAGGGGTCAGATTGCAAGTCCCGTTGTCGTGTTCGGGCTCGACGTCGCCGCGCGCTGGAGGAACTCGCGGCGCTCTCACTGCCATCGGTGTTAGAACGCTAATCCCGTTGTCGTGTTCGGGCTCGCCGTCGCCACTTGCTGGAAGAGATGCCTGTCTCTCGGCTCCCATTGGCGTTGGATCGTATGTCCCGTTGTCGTCTGGGCTCGCTGTCGCCACGTGTCCCCTATGGCGTTAAAGCGCAAGTACCGCTCTCGGGTTCGTGGTCTACGTCGCCACGCCCCTGCGTGGCGGACACGACCGCTGACGCCATCGGTGCGCCGTCCTCTCCGCAGGGTGTCAGGGGGCCGATGACGCCGTCGACGCCCGTGACCTTCTCGCCTCGAGTTGGGTCGTCCCCATTGCGTGCCGCGAGCGGTTCGATGGCGGCCTCCTCCTCGACGCCGATTGCGTCGACTCGCGCTCGGTCCTTGCCGTCGAGACGAATCTTCTCCACGTGTCTAGTGGCGAGAGCTCTGAGCCTCTCCAGGCCGCCTTTCCTTCAACTGTCTCCGTGCGCGCTGTCCCCCTTCCTCGCTCGTGGCCCGCCCTCTGCTCCCATCCAACGTTCATGTCCAGCGCTCGTCTCCCCTGGCGGTCGTTTCTCCTCCTGCTCGCCCGTCGCTCCTGAATCCTCCTGCCTCTGCTTCGGCTTGCTCCCCGCACGCTTCTTCCCTCCTGACCACCGCTGCTACGCCTGCGCCACCTTCCCCCGCTCCGTCCTTCGGTTCCTCGTGGCCTGCTTTTGCCGTTGCCTGCCCCCCGCCCGCTCCTCCCTCTCTGGATGCCGCTTCGAAGCCGCCGCTCGCCTCGTCATGATGTCACGCCGTCCACGCGTCGGTTTCCCGCCTCATCTGTTCATGCGAGTTCGATGCCACCTATGTCCGTCTTGGCGGCTGGCCCGCCGTGCTCGCCATCATCGCTTCTGCATTGTCCTGGTCGCCCCGACCTTCTTCCCCCCGCTGCCGACGTGCGGGGCGGCGGCCACTTCTTCGTCAGGTAGGTCAAGGCCTGGCCCGCGCCCCCTCCTTACGCTGGGCTCCTCCTCCTCCTCCTCGTCCTCCTCCTCCTCCTCCTCCTCCTCCTCCTCCTCCTCCTCCTCCTCCTCCTCCCACCACCTCCTCCTCCTCCCACCACTCCTCCCCGTTATCCTCCTCCATTCCTTCTCCTTATATATAACTTCCCCCTTTCTCACCCCGAGGCCAGTTTTTAGGGCGGGCCGGCCGTTTCGCCTGATATTTCTTCACCATTCATGATTCTGAAGCTTAAGAAACGACAGCAGTTTCACAGATGGACGGCGGGTCGTTTTCAAAATGTGGCTCTCGCCCTAGCGCCGCGCACACTCGTCTTAAACATTTGCAGGAGCTTCACGGATTGAGGGCGGATGGTTTTCAAAATGTGGCTCTCGCCTTAGCGCCGCGCGCACCCGTTTTAAACATTTGCAAGTGTTTAACGGATTGAGAGCGGGTCGTTTTTAAAATGTGGTTCTCGCCTTAGCGCCGCGCACGTTCGCTTTAACAGATTGCAAGAGTTTCGCGGTTCCCGCTGATCAACGTACCAGCAGTGGTATTTTGGGAGGATTCAGAACTATGCGGGTACAACAGTTATGTTCTTCGCGGTGTTGAAGTCCCAAACATGTCGTTCTGGTACGATTCCAGATCGTCAAGACGCAGCAGTCAGGTTTATACGTGGCGTTGAAAACCCGAGAACAGGCATGCTTCCAGATTTTCAAACGGTTGTCTTCCAACGAGGCAGTTCCCTCAATGGAAATAAACTGTTGTATGGGGCCTATGAAGAGGGAGCTTGCAGGGAAGGTCAATTCCAACATCGTTGATGACTCTTGGGTTTGCACTGGTTTTCGTCCTCCTTTTCCTCCTCCTCCTCCTCCTCCTCCTCATTGCTTCCGCCGCGCCGGTGGCGTTGCGTGTCGCGGGCGCTGAACCGCTGCAAGGCGACCACCGGTTGCCCCCGCGAAGTGGCTCTGGCAGTGCCCCCCCTGTCTGCCGGGGTCCGTCCGCGCAGGGCCTGAGGCGGCCAGCTCGCAGAGGGAAAGCCAGAGTCGCCTCTGAGTCCAATCTCATGGGCCTGTTTTCCACCACCACCACCATAAGTTGGAGGGGGGAAGGAGGTAGAGGATGAGGAGGAGGACGAGGAGGAGGAGGAGGAGGAGGACCCCCTCCCCCTCCCACTTATGGTAGTGGTGGTGGAAAACACGCTCACCACAATCGCCGGATCATGGCGTAACCTTCTCGCCGGTTCCAAGGCCGATTACGGTCGGACCGGGGTCTAAGACTGAGGTCGGCTTGGGGAGGGTACCCTGGTGGTCTTCGTGATTGTTGGATGCTCCTGTGCATCCTGGGGGGGTGTACCCTCGAATCTTATTCGGTTTGGCCGGCGGAGGGTCTCATGCTCTTGAACTGTGTGCTTTTGTCCCAGGTCCGACCGTAACCTTCTCGCCAGTTCCGAGGACACCTACGGACGGGAGCTTTTGGGTCGCGTCGCGGCGGTGGCCCCGGCGACGCGCTATGCGTTGCAAGCGGGTGGCGTGTCGCTCCACTTCGCGGAGCGGGAGGCTTGGAAAAGATCGGCAGGCGGTTGCTTGATGACCGCGAAGTGGATATCCTGTCGCGTCCACGCGTGGTGGGCCAGAACTGGCGGAGCCACGCGCTATCCAAAAGTTCCCGACCGCATGACCGTTGGGGACCAGGGGGGTATTGAGTTATCTTGTAAAGGCGGTGTTGTGGACACTACGCTCTCTCAGTGATTTCCAGCTGCCTGTGCGGCAAACAACCGTCAACGTGCAAGTGCTGAGCCGAGGTAGCCTTCCAGATTTCTCTACCATGAGTCCACCACAGTTTTATACAGTATTCGAATCGGCTCCGTCATCGCTCTTTCGTGGCCTCCCGAAGAGCCTAGGTAAAAACACGTTTCCACGGACCCCGTTGGCCCTCTTGACATGTTTGGGCCGCTCTACCAGGCTCTCCCGAAAAGGCTTGGTAGAATCATATTGGGGCCGTCTGGAGGGGCTGTGGGGCCGTCTGGGATCCGGTAAGTTGTTTTTAGGAGTCTTCGGGCCATCCTTGGGCCCTCTCGGGGCCGTCTTGGTCCGTCTCGGCGTTTCTTGGGCCCCTGTTGGGCTCTCTTGGGCCCCGCTTGGGCTCTCTTGGGCCTTATGCAGCGTTCCCGAGGCCATCTTCGAACGAACAGCTTGGGAAGCTCAGGCACGAAAACCAGAACGGAGGAGGAGCAGGAGGAGGAGGAGGACCAGTGTAAACCCAAGACGCATCAAGTAGAACCCCCTCCCTCCAAGTCCCTCTTCATAGGCCCCTACACGAATTTATGATCATTGCGGGAAGTGCCCCATTGGGATACATCCGTTTGAGAATCCTCAGTTGTGTCATAACGCAAATCCAAGGAGTGCAGCACCGCGAATCAACGTGATTGTTGCGTCCTGACAATCCTTAGTATTCCAAGAACGCCACTCCTGAGATGTGGACACCGCGAATCAACGTGGTTGTTGCGCCCTGACAATTCCAAGCCGTGTCGGAGCAACATTCTTGGGACGTCAGTCATAGTAATTATTGTTGTAATTTACAAGAGGCTTACGCCATTCCGCCGACCTCCAGAAGAGGCTGGGAGTCCATGGTTGAGGCGCCGTGGGCTTCTTAGGCACTACTTGGGCACTCTTGTGGGTGTGTTGGGAGCTGTTTGGGGGCCTGGCGGAGTCCTTGGGAGGCAGTTTTGAAGCGTCTTGGGGGCCGTTTTGGAGCCTCTTGGGGGCCTCTTTCGGGCGGCTTGGGGGATTCTTGGGGTCTTTGAGGGGCCTCTTCGGGCGCAAAGAGCAGTGTTTTCCTTCATGGTCTCTCTTGGGGCCTTTTTGATGTGATCTTTGGCCGTCTTGGACCCGTCTTTGGGCTGTCTCGGAACCCTCTTAGGCCGTCCTAGGCCTCGTAGGGGCCTCTTGGGCAGTTTCGGGACGGTCTAAGGGGCCTCTTCGGCAGTCTTGGAGCGTCGGAAGCTCGAGATGACGATAACCCCAGAAACAATGAAAACCTAAGGAACACCATTGATTTTTGCCTCTCGGGGCCCTCTTGGGAAAGCTATTGGTCCTCTCTCGGGGCGTCTCGAATGCGTCTTGGAACCATCGTAGGAGTCTTGGGCCAATCGTTCGGCGATGTGGGACTGTCTTAGAGAGTCGTTGAAGGCAGACTTGGAAGCTCCGGGGTCTCCAGGGATGCGCCACGGAGCCCGGATACCCCCCCCTTAAAAGAGATGTTGGATCCTGGGGGAAGGAGAAAGGAGGAGGGTGACAGCCAATCATCTCGTACGCCTTCTCACACGCGGCAAGCGGGGGTCGGCGGATTTTGAATGAAAGCGCACGGCGCTCAGGCGAGATCTACATGTTGAAAAGGAGTCGCCCTCCATCCGTGAAGCTTTGAGACGAATGTGCGCGGCGCTCAGGCGACAGCCGCCCTCCATCCGTGAGCCGATTATAATTGCTTTGAACGAATGAGCGCGGCGCTGAGGCGAGAGCCACGTTTTCAAAATGGGCCGCCCTCATCCGTGAAGCTACATTTACTGGCCACGTTCCATCTATGAAGCTGCTTCGGCAGTTTTGAGTCGTGTGCGCGGCGCTAATGCGAGAGCCTTAAAACAAAAAACGGCCCGCCCTCCATCCGTGTTTTTTTTTTTGTTGTGCAAATTCCACGTTTCAGGATCATAGATGGTGAGGAAGTCTTAGGCGAAATGCCCTGACCGCCCCACCGACAGGTGTGGGGCTGCGACAGAGAGGAGTTATTCATAAGAAGAATGGATGGAGAAGTAAAGAGGAGGATCAGTATGCGGCGCATGGCAAAGCTGTGCAGGGCGGCGCGCAGCTGCCCACAGCAGCACGGTGCATGGCAATGCCAGGCAAGACAAGGCACAGCAAGCCAGTCGATGCAAGGCAACTGGGGGGTCAAAACAGTGAAAGGCGGGATTGGACAGCCGAGCGTGGGAGCCCAGGTCCCCCGCGGGGGCGCGAGGGTAATCGCGTTTTTCGCGTCGCTGATTGGGCCAGAGCGGTTGCTCTTCTGGGGGTGGACGGTGCGAATGCGCGAGGGCGCGAAGATAGTCGCGCGTCGCGCATCGCAGGGCGCGGTGCGCGAAGTTAGGTGACCGAGCCATTCCGTGGGGCGTGCAGCATGGAAGAGGACGCAGAGCAGCATAGAAGTGGGCCCCCCTTACTCCGCTACTCCACCTTTTCGCCTGATTCGAAGTCGGCATCAGGCGAAACGCAGCACAGGCAGGCGCGAGTGGACAAAGAGTGACCCCCCAGTGCTCGCGCGAGTCTGAAGTCAAGTTTGAGTCTTGGGGGAGGAGGGTGGAACACGACGTCGATCACGAAGGGGTGCACCCTGTTGGCCCTTTACCCGAGGAGCTGGAGAGGTCTAGATATAACGCGCTAGCAAGAGCAACCCGCGAGCAAAGATACATGTTCAAACATATGTCAGCACGACTGTCTGCCTGCAGCGTATGCGGGTACTGAAGAACGAGGCTACACTCGCACTCTGCCTACCAGCTGAAATTCGATGTGCTTGTGCATCATGCTCAAGCGCTTCACAATCTCGGGCGTCGGTCGCACATTGTGCCCTCCAACAATGAGAGGTGTTTGATGTCTTACACATTCAGCCCGAACTACCGTATTCAGTGTGGATTGACGCCCGCAGACTTGCGGTACCACTTACAGTCGCGCGCACGGATTTGCGATACGTGCTTGGAACAAGTTGGTTTTGCGGCCGTAGCCGAGCCGCCTGCAGTACTAACATTACGTGGTACGTACGTGCACAGTAGCGACCGTCCGCCCGCACGTGTTGCAAGCTTGCATTTGCAGAGCAGTGGGTTCTGCGCGCACTTGTCCCTCAGCGGCTGCGTTGATTTACAGTGTGCGCGCTATGTGTTGAGCAGCTCTGTGCGTGAAGACACGTGTTGAGGATGCTGCGTCTTGCCGATTAGGCGTCGCGTTGCGTTGCCTTGGAGGCGGGGGGCTTGGAAGTGGGAAGGCAAGGCATGCGAATGGTACAATATTCGGCACTGGGCATGGAAAGTCGTCAGCGGAGTGGCGGGGCGTTGCAGGGGTTTAAAGGAGTGAGTGTTCCAGAGTCTTGGCAATCCATACGCGTATACGTATATATATATATATATATATATATATATATATACACATATAACGGCGCACCGGGTCCGGGGGCCCGGGGCCGGGACCTCGACCACAAATGTGCGCCCCGGGGGGCCCGGAGGCTCGTCGGGGCTTGCCGGAGGCCTCCCCGGTCAGACAAGACGGCCCCAGGAGCGCCCAAGACGGCCCAAGAAACTTCCAAGAGGCCTCCAAGAGGGCTCCGAGATGCTGAAGATGGCCTCCAGACGTCCAAGGACGCCCCCAAGAGGCCCCAAGAAGCCTCCAACATGCGTCCCAAGAGGGCCCCTAGACGCAAAATTGGCCCATTCCCTTCGTAAAACGTACATTTTTCAACAAAGTTGCTTTTTGGGCTTTCCGACGTTACAGGACGGCCCACGAGGCGCCCAAGACCGCCCCAAGACGGCCCAAGAAGCCCCCAGGACAGCCCAAGAGGGCCCCAAGACGGCCCAAGAGGCGCCCAAGATGGCCCAAGAGGGCCCCAAGACGGGCCCAAGAGGGGGCCCAGAGGGGGACCACGAACCGCAAGCTCGAGCCTTCCGCCCCAAGAGGCCGCCAGGAGGCCCCCAGGAGGCCCCTCAAGAGGCCCCAGGAGACCCCAGACGTCCAAGGACGCCCCCAAGACGCCCCAAGAAGCCTCCAACATGCGTCCCAAGAGGGCCCCTAGACGCAAAAGTTGGCCCATTCCCTTCGTAAAACGTACATTTTCAACAAAGTTGCCTTTTGGGCTTTCCGACGTTACAGGACGGCCCAAGAGGCGCCCAAGACCGCCCCAAGACGGCCCAAGAAGCTTCCAAGAGGGCCCCAGGACAGCCCAAGAGGGCCCCAAGACGGCCCAAGAGGCGCCCAAGATGGCCCAAGAGGGCCCCAAGACGGGCCCAAGAGGGGGCCCAGAGGGGGACCACGAACCGCAAGCTCGAGCCTTCCGCCCCAAGAGGCCGCCAGGAGGCCCCCAGGAGGCCCCTCAAGAGGCCCCAGGAGACCCCAGACGTCCAAGGACGCCCCCAAGAGGCCCCAAGAAGCCTCCAACATGCGTCCCAAGAGGGCCCCTAGACGCAAAAGTTGGCCCATTCCCTTCGTAAAACGTACATTTTCAACAAAGTTGTCTTTTGGGCTTTCCGACGTTACAGGACGGCCCAAGAGGCGCCCAAGACCGCCCCAAGACGGCCCAAGAAGCTTCCAAGAGGGCCCCAGGACAGCCCAATAGGGCCCCAAGACGGCCCAAGAGGCGCCCAAGATGGCCCAAGAGGGCCCCAAGACGGGCCCAAGAGGGGGCCCAGAGGGGGACCACGAACCGCAAGCTCGAGCCTTCCGCCCCAAGAGGCCGCCAGGAGGCCCCCAGGAGGCCCCTCAAGAGGCCCCAGGAGACCCCAGACGTCCAAGGACGCCCCCAAGAGGCCCCAAGAAGCCTCCAACATGCGTCCCAAGAGGGCCCCTAGACGCAAAAATTGGCCCATTCCCTTCGTAAAACGTACATTTTCAACAAAGTCGCCTTTTGGGCTTTCCGACGTTACAGGACGGCCCAAGAGGCGCCCAAGACCGCCCCAAGACGGCCCAAGAAGCTTCCAAGAGGGCCCCAGGACAGCCCAAGAGGGCCCCAAGACGGCCCAAGAGGCGCCCAAGATGGCCCAAGAGGGCCCCAAGACGGGCCCAAGAGGGGGCCCAGAGGGGGACCACGAACCGCAAGCTCGAGCCTTCCGCCCCAAGAGGCCGCCAGGAGGCCCCCAGGAGGCCCCTCAAGAGGCCCCAGGAGACCCCAGACGTCCAAGGACGCCCCCACGACGCTTCGCGTCACCAATTTCTTCTCACAACGATTCCTGGGTCTGTGACTCGACAGAACCTAAGCGCGCGCGAAGCGCGCGCGTGGTTCTAGTATATATATATATATATATATATATATATTATATATATATATGTATAATATATATATATATATATATATGTACACATCTATATTATTACAGTGCGTGTCCCCCTTGTCGTCCACACTCTAGGTGGAGGTCCTCCGACGCATCTCCCACCCCAACATCGTACGCTTCCGCGACCTGAAGAAGAGCGCGTCGCACTTCTACTTGGCGCGGAGCTCAGCAAGATGTATATTCTCACTTGCTCGCAGCATGGATGTCCAACCACTCAGTACGGTCAATTTGGTCCGATCGTTCCATCACCTAGGGGGGACATGTGGCTTTCAGAACTGTCTACTCTGCTTGTTAGACCTTTGGTTGAGCAAGAGACCTTCCTGACTCCATATGCCGCTGCATTTCCAAGTGTGTACTATGGAGTGGGGCCCTGCGACAGGGAGCACTGTTGTCGTGCCGGTGCAAATGCAGGAACACGTTCACTGCATGCTGCCAAGCTGCCACGACGATGCCCAGGCAGACACCCAGGACGAGTGCACATTCTGGACAATTCGCGTATCCCTTCCCGGCCCGCCCAGAACGGCGCCCAGGCGAGCTGTTCTGACCGGGGAAGCGTAGGAATATGCAGTGAAGCACAGAGAAGGGACAGCTGTCAAGCAGAATCTTGGGGTCGGCCTGAGCAGGTCAAGGAGAGAGCCAGACATGTCTCCGCGGCCCTGTCGCAAGAAGAGGAGGGGAGGAGGAGGAGGAGGGAGGAGGAGGAGGAGGAGGAAGCGGCGGAGAATGGAGAGGAGGAGGAGGAGGAGGAGGACCACGAGGAGGAGGAGGAGGAGGAGGAGAAGGAGGAGGAGGAGGAACACGAGGAGGAGAAGGAGGAGCAGTATGCGCGAAGAGGGGGGAGGAGGAGCGTGAATCTGAGCGGGAGGTGCAGGTGGGAGGAGCGCGATTAGAAGGAATGAGGATTTGACCGACCACGTTGCCACTGATTTCTGGTGACTCGTACGTGGGAGGAGGATGAGGAGCTGGGAAAAGGAGGCGGAGGGGGAAAATGGGGAAGAAGGTGACGACGATGGCGACGACGACACCAATAGGAGTCGACCATGAAAGGCCTTCGCGGAGGTCGCCCCAAACCATATTGGAGCCATCTTGGTGCCAAAATGGGAGCCCTCACGGGGCTCTCGTGGGGCCCCTTTGGAGGCATTGGGAGGCCATCTGGGATACCATCGATCACAGAAGGGGGGCTCCTAATTACGCCCCCCCAACCCCTGTCGGAACCTTCAACATCGCATGTTGAGCCCCCCCTGGGGCGTTCGTGGGCGTTCTTGGGGCTGTCTTGGAGCCTGCCCTGGGCCCTTCTTGGGGCTCTCTTGGGCCATCCTGGTGCGGTCTTGCGGGGCTCAGAAGCCCATCTGAAGCAAAAGGGCCAGAATGCACAAGTCATGCCTTCACTTTCCGCAGTGGAAGGAATTGGGCCTCTCGGGAGCGTCATTGAGAGGCCTCGTGGCCTCTTGGAGCCGCCTTGGGCAGTCTTGGGATCTCTTGGGGGCATGCCGGAGGCCATTTAGGGATACCTTAAGCCATGTTGGAGGCCGACTTGGGCTATACAGGGCCATCGTGGACGCTCTAACTCCCTGCCATCCCCCCGCCGTCCAGACCGTGGAAAGGGGGCAGGGGGATGGGTGAACCCCGAGGGTTAGCTGACCAACTTTGTTAAGCCACCCACGCCCAGAGGGCTGGTGGGATCTGGAGATAACAGTATCGAAGCGTAGTTCTGCCATCCTTGCGGCACTGCCTGGGCACGACGTCAGTTCTACACCTCTGCGGACCAACGAGTTGATGCACTTCGACAATAAGGGGCAACCACGATTGTCACGAGGTCTGCGAGGGGGAACATCTTGGGAAACTTATTTGTGGGCAACTGGGGCTTTCGGAGCCACGGGGCCGGGTTCCATAGGTCACCTCTATGCGCTTCGTGTGCTACTCTGCAACACCCTGGGAGCGATCCGCAGCCGTTTGGGCTCAAGCTACGCGGCGATCTCGGCAGTACCCTTCCGCGACGTGCTGGTGTGGCCACCCCATCATGACTTATGAGGAGTCTTTCTGCAATGATGCCTTGAAACACCCAGAGAATTGCACACGCCTCGAGGTGGCAACGGAGCTCGGCACATACATGACGGGCGGTGCGCTCGCGGACATCCCCTGGATGCTTCCTGCCCCCCTGAGCTTGTTGTTCACGGTGGCAGTCATCGGGGCGATGGCGTATTTCGTGTGGTACAGCAAGACGCGCAAGGAGCCAGGAGGCGGATCGGGCTCTGGCGGCAGGGTATACTACGTGGACAATTGCCGTTTTTTCCTCGAGACGCTGGTCATCTCAAAGCACATGGTGTCTTGGTTTTACGATGGAAGATTGCAGAATAATTACGATTGCTGGTATATGACTGCCCTCACGAACTGGACCGAGTCTTTCCACATGGCCATGTTCGCTTGTTGCAGTGGTTTGCTGTCGAAGGGCTACCTGACCCCAGCCCGCTCCAAGCGGACCATGATGAGAGTCGTGGTGCCCTTTATTCTGCTGAATTGGCTGGTGTACCCGGTCAGCCAGTATATTATTCTTGGGAAGCCAACTCCTTCGCATTGGCATATCATCCCGAGCCCCTTGGTTCACGAAGGTATTCTGTGGTTCCTGTACTCTTGGCTGTTCTGGAGGATTACAACAGGCGTATTCCTTTCCACGATGCCCCCACACACGATGCTAATCGTCAGTTACCTGATCTCTTGGATGGGCGGGTACTGGTTCGAAGACGTGGGATACCTGAGCCTCGATACGAGCTTCGCCTGGCTCCCCATGTACTGCACGGGCTACGTGATCCCGCTCCGCTCCCTCGAGGCGCTGGACAAGAGGTGGGTCAAGGCGTGCGGGTTGGTGGTGACCGTGCTCATCCTGAGCTTGCACTTGTCATTCGCCTACCTCGCGGACCCGGACGTGGGAGAGCTCGGGGTCGGGGTGGGCCCAGACAGCGTCGACCACGACCAGGCCTTCGACTATGGCCTCTACTTCCAGCCGTGGATGTCCGCCTCGAGCCGACACTTCTACTTTCAGCACCAGGTTCACGTCAAGTTTAAAGAGCCCAGCATTTACTGGACCGCATGGACTCAGCGCGTGGTGTTTCAGTTCCTCGTGACCTGGCCGACAGGAGTTGCTCTGATGGCTCTGGTGCCGCACTCGCAGAAGTTCTTCACAGAGTGGGGGTCCCGCACCATGTACGCGTACGTTGGACAGGTAATCTCGAAGATGATCCTCATGCGCGTCTTTCTGTCCTGCTTCGACACCGACAAGCCGTTCGGCGCGACGGGCGACCAAATGTTTGGTCCGTTGATGTCGCTCGTGTTCGGCATCGCCCTTGGGCTGATCACGAACGTGTCCTGGGCGTGTAGCTACACGCATATGTGGATGAAGTACATCATGGAGCCAGAGTGGGTATTCGCGGTCTTCCTGGACGACGACCAGCTTTTGGAGCTGACCGCGGAGAAGAAGGTTAGCAAGCCGCCGCCGCCGCCGCCCCCGCCCGCCAAGAACGACGTGGAAGAGAATGACGAGGACGACGAGGACGACGACGGCGATGGCTCCGACGACAGCAGCGAGGAGACCCTGAAGCCGCTGTGGAGGCGGCTCTTTTGAGGGCACCCGTTCTTGCTGAGGGCGGCCACGACCTTCGTGCGCTGGCCTGCAGGGCGAAGAGAATAGCAACGATGAAGAGCAGGCGGGGGAGGAGGCGGAGGAGGAGGAGAGGGAGGAGGATAAGGAGGAGGAAGAGGAACAGGAAGAGGACGAGGAGGAGGAAGAGAAGGAGGAGGAGGAGGAGGAGGAGGGAAAAAGGAGCATGAGAAGCAGGGCGGAGGATGAGAAGCAGGAAGAGCAGGAGGAGCAAGGGGAGCAAGCAAAGAAGGAGGGGACAATTAATTTTCGGAGGAGGAGGAGGAAGAAGAAGAAGAAGAAGACGACGAAGAAGAAAAAAGAGGAGGAGGAGGACGAGACGAGAGAGGAGGACATTCCTGGGGGCGGCAAGCCGCGGATGCCCGCTCACACGCCCGGGCACACCCCGCTGCGAGCTGAGTCCCCCGCCCCCGCTGCGAACCCCCGCCCCGCCACCCCGCGAGCTGGATCCGACGATCTGCCAGGCCGACGCTCCTGCGGCCGACCTGTCTAGGACCTTCGGGTGGGGCCAGGGCCCCTCCTCATCCTGCATCCCCTTGCCTCACAGATAACGCCTCCTGTCGCACCCCGAGACTGGCTGGTAGGGCGGGCCTGGCGTTTCGCTGGAGACTTCATTACCATTTATGAGCCTGAATCTTCAGAGTGCGCAAGAGGTTTACGAATGGTGCGCGGGCGGTTAGTTGGTGGCTCTCGTTTTAGCGCCGCGCAAGTTCGCTTCCAAAGTTTGCAGTAGCTCCACGGATGGAGGGCGGCCACAATGTGGTTCTCGCCCTATCGCGGCGCACATTCGTTTTTAAAGCCTGCAAGACCTTCGCGGATTGAGAGCGATACGTTTGCAAAATGTGGTTCTCGCCTTAGCGCGGCGAACATTCGTTTTAAATTTACAAGTTGGCAAGAGCTTCGCAGGTGGAGGGCGGCTCCTCTTCAGAATGTTGTTCTCGCTTTAGCGCCGCGCACATTCGTCTTCACAGTTGACAGCAGTTTCAAGGATTCTTGGGGCCGACGTCCCAGAAATTCTGTTTTGGCACGGTTCAGGATTGTCAGGACGCGATTTTCACGTTGATTTGTGGTGTTGTCGCAGGACCGGTATTCTGGCACGATCCTGGACCGTCAGGACGCAGCAGTAACGTTGATTCGCGGCATGAGCTGGAGGTTCCGCGATCGAACTTGGCCTCATCTGCTACGGCTGCTCTTAACTTTATCTTGTCCTCTCGGCAGCTCGCTCGTGCGGCGACGGCCCACGCCGTGCTGCCAATTCCATCCGAATTCGAGATCGCTCGAGCTCATGATGAGGCTCTGCTAGGTTTGATTCTGGACTAATTGACGGCTGCCCGACAGCCTCTTGTCCTTGCATTGCCCTCGTAGACTGGCGCGGAGTGATCGGGACAGATTGCGCGCGTCGCAGCGCAAAACGTAAGTCTTCGCGGCGCTGTTCATATATACAGATCTGTGTACACACAGTATACGCGTGCACACGCACACAGACACCCCCACACACACACACACACACACACACACACACACACGCGCGCGCGCGCGCGCGCGCACCCCCCCCCCCCACCCACTCACACGCACACACACACACACACACACACACACACACACACACGCACGCACGCACGCACGCACGCACGCAGCACACAGCACACACACACATCAAACCTGTGTGTATATACCTATACGACCACCCTGCGGGTGATAAGGAGGTTGTGGGGGGGTGGGGGGAGGGGGGTGGCTCATGACGACAACTGTGATGAACGTGGTGCTGATGGGCGATGATGGTGTGGATGACGTGGCGGATTTTTTTTTGTTCCTTCGCTTGGGCGACTTGTGTCGTTCGGTTTGCCGCGGCGCGACGCGGCACTCAGCCCACGACGTCCCAGTCGACGATGGGTGCACTGGCAGTGCCTGGTGCGTGCGTCCGGACCTCTCCTATCCTGGCTTGGGGGTCACGCTGGCAGTGCCTGGCGTCGACGAGCACCCTCCGCCCAGCGTCGGTGGAGACGACTGGCTGTTTGTGGCGGGCGGTGCCACTTGCTCAGCAGGGGCACTGCTGCCAGATGCACTGGCAGCGCCTGGTGCCGTGTTGGCCTGCACTGGCAGGCCATGGTGAGCAACCGTGATGAGCAACCATGATGAGCAACCATGATGAGCAACCGGCGGGCAACCGACGGGACAACGTGGGCTACCGCTTGACAAGGCCGGGGGGGGGGGAAACATTTGTGTTGGCGGACCCCTAGCGACAGCAGAGTGAATTCCTCTCGCTGGCCCACGCAGCTTCGCCTCGCCCGCACGCGCGGCACGAGCACGAACTCGAAACTCGATTTCCCGGCGGGGGGACCCCGTTACACTGCGATCTCACCCCCCAACCTCCGATATATGTATATACATATACAAGCAGATCTAGGTGCGTGTGTGCGTGTGTCCGTTTCACATGCGTGCGTATGTGTACATGTCTCTCTCTCTCTCTCTCTCTCCCCTACATATATATATATATATATATACACACATGCATACACATTTCCCGGGGGCGAGGCACTGGAGCCCCGGCCACGGGACCCCAACAGCGCATTGGGGGCCCGGGCGCTCCAGGACGCGGCCAGCTGGCACCTTTGGCGTTCAAGATCGTTGCCGTGTGCTCCAAATCGGACGTTGATAGACTTCCTACCCTGACGCGTCGATGAGTGTCGCGGCCGTCATTTTTGCGGGCCCAGGTCCGTCGGTTTCGGTCCTAGGCCGTTTTCACGGAAAGGGATGTTTACTAAAGGGAGGCTTGTCCACCGCCGATCCAAGATTGCTGCAAAGGCGGACGATAACGTGCAGGGTGGCCCAAGGGGCCCCCAAGACCCCCCAGGAACGCTCCATGAGAGCCCCAAGACGGCCAGAGAGGCTCCCAAGACGCCCCAAGAGCGCTCCAGGATAATCTCCCGAAGCCCGCCCGAGGCAAGTTCCTATGATGTCTGATTGTTCGTTTTCTTTGTTTTCTGGGGATGTCCCTGCTTCGGCCGCCTGACGCTACATGATGGCTTCATGACGCTCCAAGACTGCCGAAAAGGGCCCCGCAGAGAGCCCACAACTACCCAGCAGGCTGTCGAAACGGCCCAAAACTTTCCCAAGACAGCCTAGAACGCCCCCAGACGACCCCACGACGAGCTCCATGACAGCTCCATGGCGCCCGATGACGGCCCCAAGGGCGCTCGGAAGCACCCAGGGCGGCCCCAAATCCCCAGACGGCCCAAGAGGCCCCCACGACGGCCCAAGAGCGCTCCAGGAGAGCCCCCAGACGGCCCAAGACGCCCACGCAGACGCCCCACGAGTGCGCCAGGACAACCTCCCGAAGGGCCTCCAGAAGCAAAGGTACTGGATGTTCGATGTTTTTTTCTTTTCCCCCGATGATTCCTGGGATGTCCCGGGATGTCCCTGTTTCGGCCTGGCGACGCGGCCGGCCCCAGAGAACCCCCATAACGATCTAAGACTTCCGAAACAAGGACACCGAAGAGAGCCCACAAACAGCCCAGCAGGCCGCCGAAACAGGCGCAGACGCGCACAAGACAGCCCATAACGCCCCCAGACGACCCCACGACGGGCTCCGAGGCGCCCGACGACGACGGCCCCAACGGCGCCCGAAAACGCCCAGGGTGGCCCAAGAGGCCCCCGAATCCCCAAGAGCGGTCCAGGAGAGCCCCAAGACGGCCCAAGAGGCTTGCCACTCGCCTCAAGAGTGCACCAGGAGAAGCTCCTGGCGGGCCTTCCGAAGCAAATTTTGTGGATTGTGATATGTTATCTTGGAGGTCCCTGGTTTGGCCTGGCGATGCTACAGGACGGCCCCAGGAGCCCCCATCACGCTTCAAGACAGCCGAAAAAAGGGTTCCGAAGAGAGCTCCGAGGCGCCCGACGACGGCCCCATCGGCGCTCGGAAACGCCCAGGGTGGCCCCAAGGCGGCTCAATGGGGCCCCCAAGACTGCGCAAGAGCGCTCCAGGAGAGCCCCAAGACGGTCCACGAGGTTCCGAAGACGCCCCAAGAGCGCTCGAGGAGAACTTTCCTGGCGGCCTTTCCGAGGCCCGTCCGAACAAAGGGTCCCGAAGAGAGCCCACAAACAGCCCAAACAGACTCAGACGCTCCGAAGGCAGCCCAAAACACCCCCAGACGACTCCACGACGAGCTCCGAGGCGCCCGACGACGACCACAACTGCGCTCGGAAACCCTAGGCAAGAGGCTCGCCACTCGTCCCAAGAGTGCACCAGGAGAAGCTCTTGGCCGGCCTTCCGAGGCAAAGTTCGTGGAATTTGAATGGTTTTTGGTCTGGTGTTTTCTGGGAGGTTCTTGGCTCAGCCTGGCGATGCTACAGGACGGCCCCGAGAGCCCCCATGACGCTCCGAAACTGCCGAAAAGGGTCCCAGAGAAAGCCCACAACTACCCAGCAGGCTTTCGAAATGGCCCAAAACTCTCCCAAGACAGCCCAGAACGACCCCAGACGACCCCACGACGAGCTCCGAGGCGCCCGATGACGGCCCCAAGGGCGCTCGGAAACGCCCAGGGTGGCCCCAAGGCGGCCCAAGAGGCCCCCACGACGGCCCAAGAGCGCTCCCGGAGAGCCCCCAGGCGGCCCAAGACGCTCCCGTAGACGCCACAAGAGCGGTCCAGGACAACTTCCTGGAGCCTCCGGAAGCAAACATTGTGATCTGTTTGATTGTTTGTTTAAAATGTTATGTTTGTTGTTTAGCCCAAACAAAGCTACAGGACGGCCCCAGAGAGCCCAATCACGCTCCAAGACTGCCGAAAGGGTTCCGAAGGAAGCCCCCCTGCATACACACACACACACACACACACACACACACACACACACGCACACGCACACGCACACGCCCACACGCCCACACGCCCACACGCCCACACGCCCACACGCCCACACGCACACACGCACACACGCACAAACGCACAAACGCACAAACGCACACACGCACACACGCACACACGCACACGCACACGCACACGCACAAACACGCACACGCACACGCACACGGACACGGACACGGACACGGACACGGACACGGACACGGACACACACCACACCACACACACACATGCACACACACACACCACACGTACACACAGCACACAACACACAACACACACACACAACACATAGAACACACACAGCACACACAACACAACACTAAGAGCACACACACAACACACAACACACAACACATACGCAACACACAGACACACACTCAACACACATATACAACAAGCACACAACACACACGCACACACACACACACACCACGCACACACGCACACAATACACAACACACAACACACACAGCACACACAACACACAATACACACAACACACCACACACCAAACACACAACACACACACACAGCACACCACACACCACACCACACAACACACAACACACAACACACACACACTGCCGAAACAGGCTCAGACGCGCCCAAGACAGCCCAGAATGCTTTCAGACGACCCGGCGACGGGCCCCGAGGCGTCCGACTGCGTTCCCAACGGCGCTCGAAAACGCCAAGGGTGTTCCCAGACAGCCCGCGATGCACACAAGACATGAGAACATCCCGGAGGGCCCCTCGAGCCAAAATCCATTGACTTCTGTTTTACCATTGAAAAACATGCTCTGGGATATCCCGAATACGGCCGCACGACGCTGCAGGACGGCCCCAGAGGGCCCCCCATCACGCTCCAAGGCTGCCGAAAAAGACCTCGAAGAGGGCCCACAGAGAGCTCAGCAGGCCGCCGAAGCAGGCCCGCGCCCAAGACAGCCCAGAACGCCCCCGGACGACCCCACCGCGGGCTCCGAGGCGCCCGACGACGGCCCCTGCGGCGCTCGAGAACGCCACGGGCGGCCGCAAGACAGCCCAAGAGGCACCCAAGACGGCCCAAGAACGCTGCAGGAAAGCTTCCAGACAGCCCCAAGGGGCCCCGCGAGTCGCCCAAGAGCGGTCCAGGAGAACCTCCTGGAGAGTCTGCGTAGATATTTGACGGTGTTTGCAGTGCTTGCGGAGGTGCCCCGATGCAGGTGGACGGGTGGAGACACAAGAGGGCGGATCATGTCGGTTACGCAACGACGCTTTCTGAGACAAAACGGCGTGAGGCTCAGAGTCCTCAGCGCCTGCGGCACCCCGCCACGGACTTCTTAACCCCTCCTGGGCGCGATCCGGGGAAGAGGACGACGAAGACGGCGACGGCAACGACGACGACGACAACGAAAAATACCTCGCATCCTAACCCCTCCTGGGCGCGATCAGGGGAAGAGGACGACGAAGACGGCGACGGCGACGACGACGACGAAAAGTACCTCGCATCCCTACCTCTCATCGGTATCGTTTAACCGATCCCCATCCCCATCCCCATCCCCTTCGAGACCCCCACCAAATTACCGCCCCAGTTGGGGATACACCCCTCGAAACCCGAAGAGAACGACCTACATCCCCATCTAGGGGGGTAAATCGACCAGTGGGGCCCAGGCCACGCTGCTGGGGATGGGGGTCGGATACACGATGCTCATCTCAGGTCCGCCCTCCGCTACGGGCCTCATTTTTCGCACTCTCTCGCCCGAGACCCGTCTCCGCGCCGCGCGGGCCTGTGCTCTGGTCGCGCAGTCCTCCTGCAGCCGCCAGTCGTCAGTGCTGGTCCTCCTCCTCTGCACCTCCCTGCCTCCAGGGGGCCCCCGAACGGGGTGGTGACCGCACCGTGTGGTGAGTCGGTGGGGATTCGGGGTCACCGCACTGTTTTGGGGCTCCGGGGACGTCTCGGGCGATTGGGGCATCCGAGGTCCCAAAACCGTGCGTTGACGGACCGTGCGGTGAGGTCTTGCGGGATTTCGAGGTCACCGCACGGTCTGCCACCGCACCGTCTCGGGACTTCCAAGCCTCTCTCAGTTCTTTGCTTCCCTCTCTGATTCGCTCCACCACTCCCTCCATCCATTCTCCACTCCACCCCTCGAGAGTGTTTTTCACCCTCTGGGCCATAACACGCGTTATGCCCCTTCCCCTCCCCCCCCTCCCCCCCCCCCCGCGTAACGCTCCCCCCCTCAGTGCGTCCCCGACATTGCCGCAGTGCGTCCAGCACCACAGGCTTGGGGGGGGGCGCTACGTTGTCCCCCCTCCCTTCCCCACCCTCCCCTCCATGACGCCTGGCATGGCAGCAAATAAAAAAATGTGTTTCTTCCTCCATCCATTCTCCACTCCGTCGTCGTCGTAGTCGTCGTTGTGTCGTTGGGGCTTGTGGGCGCGTCTTGGGCGCCTCTTGGGAGCCTCTTGGCCGCCTCCTGGGGGCCTCGTTGGAAGCCTTTTAGGGGCTTTCGAGGGCCTCTCAGCGATCTCGGCCGCCAGTTTGGCGCAAGAGAGCTTCTAGGGCTGTTCGCTGTCCCCCCTTCTGGGGTCGAAAACATTGACCTCGAGAACGCTGCAAGACAGCGCTGCGGACTCAAGACAACCAGCCACATACAACCCAACAGATCCGCAGGGACTCCCAGAAAAGCGTCTGGAGGCCCAAATCCGCTCGAGAGCGGCTGGACACGCAAGGTTGCCAGAGAAGACCCCGAACAGAAAATCCAACCATTGCGCTCCAAGGAGCTCCTGAGATACTCAAGCATTCCCCGTCGCAGGCCCGCCTAGTTCGCCCAAGACCACCAGTGGCCTGAGAGCAGCAAGAAGAAACTTCAAGGAGCCCACACCACGAAGACCCACTAAGCTTTCTGATAATAGCCATGAGAATAGCCAGGGAGATCTTCCACCTGTCCCCGACAAACACCCACGAATCCTTCGCCATACAACCCAGGCACCGAAAGGGCCAGCACCCCCAGCGCACCTGACCGTACATGCGGAGCGGCATGTGCACACATAGCGTTGGCAGCAAGGGAAGTCGGCATCGTATCCATCGAAGACACGACGATGCTTGCAGTGGCCTGGGTGGCCGTGGTGACGGGGGCGCTGTAATGCAGTGGTTCTAGACACAGCTATATCATGAAACACTGTATCATAAGATTGTGTAAATATATATTACAATCTCATTTGGTGCAATAACAAATGCAGAAATCGAACACACTATACTATGACATGGTCTATTATGATTTAGTGTATTACACTGTTCTGTAATGCGCTGTACTTATTTTTACGATCAAAGATTTCATAATATGATACGCTATCAAATCTGACCATACGAAGCACAACATTCCACTAACCTATACTTGTTGTAAGATATCATGATATGCCATAATATAACAGAACATCATATTGTATGGCATAACCATATACAATCTATTATGCTGTAAGATGACAAGTCCGAGAATAGTATAATGGTCGCCCCCCCAGCACCCCCAAACCACCAGCACTAAAGAACCTTCACTGATCGTTCGCTCGTCGTTGTCGTCGTCCTCCTCCTCCTCCCTGTTCTCCTCGAGCGCCTTCGAAACCAACGAAGTCGCGAAAAGCACAGAATACGCTTACAAACACCAAACAGCAACAACAAAAACAAAACCAACAAAAACAAAACCAACTAAACAGTACTGATGTCGGGAGAACCTTGCCCCTCCCTCTCTCCCAATATATTCCCCCGGAAGAACATTTCGGTTGTTTTGTTTATTTGTTTATGTGTGTCAAGCGTGTTCGCTGTCGTTCGCGATTTCGTTCGGCTTTCCTCCTTCTATCTGCGTTCTCCTCTCTCCTCCTTCCCTCCCTGGGGAGAAGGGAGGGAGTCATTTGATGAGTCATTCCTCCTTCTCCTCGCCTTCCTTCCTTCCCCCCGCGCTCTTCTCTCTCCTCCACCCTCCCACCCTGGGGAGGACGGAGGAAGGTCTTTGATGAGTCATTCCTCCTTTTCCTCCTCCTCCGCGTCTCCTTCTTCTCCTCCTCCTCCCCGTCCTCCTCCTCCTCCTCCTCCTCCTCCTCCTCCTCCTTGTCATCGTCATCAGCATCATCATCAGCAGCATCATCACCATCATCATCAGCATCATCATCATTACCACCATCACCATCATCATCATCATCAGCAGCAGCATCATCATCATCATCAGTATCATCATCGTCATCACCACCACCACCACCATCATCATCATCATCATCATCATCATCATCATCATCATCATTGGGGTCGCACTCATCTTATCACTCTCCTCTTCATCCTCCTCACTCGTCTCCTCCTCCTCCTCGTTCTCCTCATCACCACCCCCTCCTGCCGCATCGCGGCAGCCCTTCGGGTAAACCCTTTGAACAAGGGTTCTGTCTCATCGCGCAAGCCCTTCAAGTGTGTGGAACGACGCCAGAATCACCAAACAAGCACATCCACTCCTTCTTGGACTCCCACGTGCTACTCTGCCCCATCCTGCTAATAGCGATTGTTCACCTCCTATGCCTTCCCCCCCGGCCGCCATAAGCGGCATTCACGCTGCGATCCCCAGATCTCAATCGCAGCAACCTACCAGTTCCACCTCCACCATTGCCCGGACACTCGAAGCCTAGCATCCCAATTTCGACCTTAGCGCTTTAACCTAAACACGAACAGTGCCCCCCCCCAGCCCCCGTATTCTCAGCACCCAGCATCCTATCGCCACGAAGTCAGTACCCCAATCCTGACCCCCTAAACCTCACACCACAATCCTAACGCCCTGACGCGGATCTTAGTACTCCAACCTTAAGCAGTAACCCGAACCATGAACATTGGCCATATCACCCTGGCACAAACACTCGACCTCTGAGCAAGCTAGCCCTGAAGCGCGAACCCTGAAATTTTACACAAGTGCACCTACGCCCGAAGCAAAAACACGAACCGTATCATCCGAACCCTAACACCCTGCCCCTAAGCATTAGCCCTGGCAGTAACGCCTTAAGGTGTGTTCGGCTTACGATGAAGATGAAGGCGGCGGGTTTAGGACAAGAGGGTTATGATGAGGGTGTCGGGCTCAGGTTGTCACAGTGAGGGCTGTATGGTCAGGGAAAAAGCTTAGGGCCAGGATCCCAGGGTGAAGGTCAGGGTGCTAGACGCAGCGCGTTAAGATCACGGCGGCAACGTTAGGATTACGGTCAGGATGTTAGGGCTTGAACTGGTGCTCAGGGGTAGGAGTGTCAGAGTTAGGTTTCGGATTCTAGGATGATGGTTTAGGGGTAGAATAGTGAGGTTCGGGTGATAAGGTTTGGGTTCCATTTGGGTGTTACAAATTGCAGGGGCCACATTCATGTTGTTCGTTTGTATGGTGGGGCTCGCGCGCCAGAGGCAGGTTCAGGGTGGAAAGTTGGGGGAAGTAGCATTACTGTTCAGATGTTCGGTATAACTTCTTAGGGTCAGGGTTTGAAGGCAAAGGTTCGCAGTAGCGATTTAGAGTAGCGCGCCCGGGTAGGGTCAGTGAGGCTTGGATACTACGGCACAGGCGGCCGTGTTTAAGCCAGGGTGTTAGGTGCACGGTGTGAAGGCTAAGAAGTTGGACTTGGCGTAATACGGTTTGGGTCCAGGTGTTAGGTTCAGGGTGTCGCTGTGTTGGTTGAAGATACACGGGTTGGTTAGGTTGCCATGGTTCTGGTGCCAGGGTTATTGGGGGGATAGGGTGCTTGGGTGATGGGTATAACGTTAGCGCTGCTTCGCTCAGGCTTGTAGTCTTAGTGTTATAGTGTTATGGTGACTGGCTGAAGGCGTCAGGGCTTGGATTCGTGCTCAAAGTGTGGGTTGGGGTGTTAAGGTCACGATGCTGGGGGTGGGGTGGCGGGGTAAGGGCTCTCTGGTGATGATGCTTGTGTCATGGTTCGGATGTCAGGAGTAGCGTGGCAGGATTCGGGGTTAGTGCTCGGGATCAGGGTGGTAAGAGAATTAGGGCACCAGAGATTGGGTAGAAAGGTGGACATGTTGCTGACATCCTAGACCTAACGCGCTAACCTTAATCCATATTCGAACTTGAACATTGGATCCCTGAGCGAGCTTGCCCTGACACCCCAACCCGAACCCTTACATTCTAGCCCTAGGACGCAACCCTTGCAGCAACCCTTCCGCTCAAACCTTGCCTTCCCCAGCTCTAATTCAACAGCTGGCCCTAGCACCCTAGCCATAACAGCCTAACCCTGAGCATTCACCCTTTTCCCTTTACCCAAAGCCTAATCCTGAAACCAAAAGAAGTGGCAACCCTGATCCTCGCGCCCTGACCCAAGCGCAACTAGCCCTAACCCTACCGCCATGGCCCTGGGCACTATCCCTAGCAACGCCACCCTTACCCCCAAAGCGCTGACCCTGGTCAGAACACGCAAGCCCCAACACCCTCACCAACGCCTTAAGCCCGAGGCTGCGCTGCCTCGCGAGAGGAGCAGAGGCTGAGGAGCCGGAGGAGGAGGAGGAGGAGGAGGAGAGATAAGATGAAGAGATGAGGAGATGAGGATGGGGAGAGGAGGAGGATGAGGAGGATTAAAAAGATGAGGAGGATTCCCCCCCCCCCAGTCCGTCGTTCGGGGGTTGGTGGGGAGAGAGGGCCAGGAATATAAAATAATGCGCTACGCTATAACATAGTGCCGTCTATTACAATACAACATATAGTGCTGTAGTATAGCATGATAGCATGGAATGCAGTATACAAGCATGCATATAAGAGTTCATTATACTATAAGTTGGCAGCATATTCTATAACGTAATAGCGTAACGTAATGCCGTACTCTATTAGGTACTGGGATAGTGTCCAGCAAATTTAAGCACGATGCAATAGGACACATTTTAATACGAGTTAACATAGTACAATACTAATTGTATTAAAGTGTCACACAGTGCTGCTAGATGTATGCATATATATATATATATATATATATATATATATATGTGTGTATGCATATACAAAGATATCTGTATGCAAGCACTTGTATCCTCACACCATCTACTATGAGATAAAGTACATGCTCAGAACATCCCAGAACACAGTAAGCTATAATATAATATCAGTTTGCCGAGTACGCAATAATCTTACATGATGCACTGCAGTCTGCTATAATGTAGTGTGATGGTTTATTCTTTTATGTAACGTCGTATACTATAAGTTGGTAGGATATGGTATTATGCGCGTATATACATAACATGGTTTTAACATCGGATCAGACATTCCATATTACATAAATGTAGTTCGCAATGTACTATCATCTGGTATGTATTGGTTCACTATAATATGACACATCGTAAAATAACATCATAAAATGGTCGTACATCTATAATTCATTGTGATAAACTCTGACGTGCTATATCAATATATGCCGTACCCTATTACAGTATATCAGCGCATGAGGTACTATACCAACTTGCAATATGACATATTAGTCTACAACTTACAATTAACTAACGTAGAACAGTATAATACATTTTGTATACGATAATGTAGTACAATGCAATCCCGTATGCTATATCATAGTACAATAGAGTTGCCAGAGTATAAGATTTTATAATACATAATAGTGTGACATAGCATGCGACACTGCTTTAGAACATGAGTACACACACTACAATGTACGACGGCACGATCTACTACACAGTACAACGACAAAGTGTTGTATCACGTCAGGCGGGCCCTGGAACGCGTGCTTCAACACTCCGTTCCCCGCTCCCCCATCTAATATTGGGGGCATGCGATCGACATAAGGTTGCGCCACCGAGCTGTCGCGGCGATCCCAGATCGTACCCAACATTAGATTGGGAGGGAGGGGGGTAGTGAATACGAGCTGTCGATGGTAAAACGACGTACGATGTCGTGGGCACACAGGCTAGTGCATTATTTTGTCGATGTTCTTTTTAGGATTCAATATTGTCGATATGTTCATCTTCCCTCCATCGCCTCATCCAAGAAAGGAGAGGCGAGGGGTGAGAAAGGGAGCAGGGGGGATAGGAGAGTAAGAGGCAAAGGAGGAGGAGGAGGAGGAAGAGGAGGAGAAGGAGGACGAAGAAGAAGAGGAAGACGACGACGACGACAATGAGGATGAGGAGTACGAGGAGAAGCAGGAGGAGGAACAGCAGCTCGAAGACGAGGAGGACGACGACGAAGACGACGAAGGGGAGGAGGAGGAGGAGGAGGAGGAGGAGGAGGAGGACGACGACGACGACAAGGAGGATGATGAGGAGTAGGAGGAGGAGGGGGAGCAGGAGGAGTCAGGAGGAACAACAGTAGCTCGAGGAGAACGACGGCCACGAAGAGGACGAGGAGGAGGAGGAGGAGGAGGAGGAGGAGGAGGAGGAAGAGGAGGAGGAGGGGGAGGAGGAGGAGGAGAGGAGGAGGAGGAGGAGGAGGAGGAGGAGGAGGAGAAGGAGGAGGAGGAGGAGGAGGAAGACGAGGAAGACGAAGACGAGGACGAGGAGGAGGAGGAGGATGAAAAGGAGGAGGAAGAGGAGGAGGAGGAAGAGGAGGAGCAGGAGGAGGAGGAGGAGGAGAGGAAGAGGAGGAGAAGGAGGAGGAAGAGGCGGAGGAGGAGGAAGAGGAGGAGGAGGAGGAGGAGGAGGAGGAGGATCGGGAACGGGAAGGGGGAAGAGGAGGAACAGGAGGAGGAGGGAGTGACGTGGGGAGGGGGAAGGAGGGAGCAAGGGTTGGGAGGAATTGGCTAAACGGAGGTCGGAGAGGGAGGAGGGGAGCAAAGGGGAGGCAGCGGCGGCGGCGGCGACGGCGGCGGCCGCGCGCTCGCCGCGGGCGCAGGCGGGCTCCCCCGAACTGCGCTGGCAGCCGCGGGACACAGCGGGCGGGGCGCAAGTCGCTGCCCACGCGCGCGCAGCCGGCGCAGGCAGCACCCCCGAGCGGAGCCGCGCGCCGCGAGGGCCAGCGAGGCCGGCGCGAGGCGCTGCTCGCAGAGACGCCGCCCGCCGCGCCCGCGCCGCCCGCGCAGGCAGCTCCCGCGCCCGCTGACCCAGCCGACGCCGCCACCGCGCTTGCTCCCGGGGCCGAGCCCCACTGCCCCGTGGACGGCGACTGCGAGCACGCGGACCCCCAGGTGGTTTCCAAGTACTATTACTTTACGCTGCTCGAGATTACGGGTGACCCCGGCGTGAAGAAGCCAGACGACGTACGTAGGCCGCCAGGGGTTTCACGAGGCGCTCCAGCGGACGTACGCCCATTTGAACCCCGACGAGAACCACGCGCCCCAGGGCGGCCCGACCCAATCCGACCTACAGGCGTGTCGCCCGCGAGTTGCACGCCATGAGCGAGCGGGCCTGCCGCTGGAAAGCCCGCCTGCATGCTCCCTGCGTGTTCGCCGCCGAACACAAGTGGAAAGCTGTGGAGCGCCACTTGCGGGTGGTGGAGAAGCTCAAGGTGCGGGCGAGCCGGGGAATACGGTTGCGGTCGTTATATAATCGGCACCCTAGTTTGCACCCTAGCCTGCAGGCCGCTCTTAAATTGTTTTTTCTTAAGGCCGCGGCGCTGCCGGCTCAGCTGGGATGCTCTTAGGTTGGGCTCCACCAAACCAGTCCATTCTGGAGAGTGGGCAGGCAGCGCTTTATTTTCTTTAAACACGTGACAGCGGCCTGCAGAGTAGGGGCGGACTAGGGCGCAGACTAGCTAGTCTGCACCCCCGGGCCAAGCCCCCCAGGTGCACGTGGCCGAGCGCCAGAGCGACCAGGCGACGTGCGATTACGCGCACGTCGCCACGGCCCAGAAACCTGCGGCAGAGCTGGGCGCCGCCGCGCGGTATTCCCCAAGGCGCCCGGGCAGGGGCGAGCTCCCTCCAGTGCCCCAGGGGCACTTGCGCGGGCTCTGGGGCGCGCGGGCTGCCTGCGGGGGCGGAGCCGAACGCCGGGAGGCTGAGTCTTTCGCGGCGCTCGACCCCAAGACGACCTACTGCGCCAGCACGCGTTCCTCAAGACGGAGGACGACCTGCTGGGAAGGAACGGGCCCTGCGGGAAGGACAACGGGGCACTGCGGAAGTTCGACATGTCCCGGAAAGACCTCGGCGAACTCATCGAGCGCGTTCGCTGGCTCGCAGGCGCCGAGGCGGCCGCGGCGCGGCGCCGGACGACGCGCGCGCGCAGACCCTGGCCGCCGCCGTGGAGGGCACGCGCGCGCGAGACCCCAGGGCAGGGGGCGGCGGCCGCGGACGACGCGGCCCAGCGCAACGGCTGCGTCGAGCGAGAATGACAGAGGGCGATTCTTCACGCTCTGAACTTCGGCCGCGCCAAGCAGCGCAACCTCGTCTGGGTGGGGGAGACGAACAGGGCGAAGAGCTCCCTGATCGAGCCCCACGCCGCCCGACACGGGGTCCCATCAGCTGGCTGATATAGCCGGGTCTGAAGTATTGTTCCGGAGCGCTTTCGAGTGGAACTCTTTGTTGATGCCCTGGGGCACTGCCAAGAACCTGTTCGAGATGGGGGGCGGCAAGATCGCAGCGCCGAAGGTGGAGAAGGGAACGAAGAACTACATGTCCAAGGGCGACTCGCCGATCCTCTGTACGCACCGGGCCCCATCGAACACCCCCCGAAAAGCAGAGAGACGAGCCAGATGGACAGTCCCGCGCGGCGCATGGTGCTGACGCACTTCTGCGCCCCCGCTACGCGCCCGGAGAACGAGCCACGCAAGAAGTGCTGGGTGCAGCGAGGGTGGGCGGTGCGGGGTGGGCTCCCGCCCCCCGCTGCGCCCCTGCCCCGTGAATGTTATTGTAGTTGTTGCAGAGACCGAGAGGATCGGCGGGCTGGGGGCCAGCCACTCCCGCCAGGCGGTGAGCAGGAGCAGCGGTATGTGCGCAAGCGCCGCGGCGAGTGCCGCTACTTCGCCTTGCCAGGTCGTTGCTTCAAGTATGGTCAGTCAGGGCCTTTGTCATGCGATTGTCCGTTATGAGTACCCCGTGATCTGAGTTGTCCCCGCGCCGTGGAGTCTTTACAGCAGCATCCCAGTGCCATCAGTTGCCGACTTGCCAGGTCGTTGCTTCAACTGTGGTCAGCCAGGGCAGTTGTCATATGATTGCCCGTCAAGATTGTCCCATGATCTGAATTGTCCCCACGCAGCGGAGTCTTTAGAGTTACATTTCACTGTCGCTGACGTCCTTTTTTCCCCCTCTTCCCCAGAACTGGCTTGCGGCGCCCCTGTCGTCGTCGTCGTCTTCGTGGTCGCGGTCGTCTTCGTTGTCGTCGTCGTCGTCGTCGTCGTCGTTGTCGTTGTCGTCGTCGTCGTGGTCGCGGTCGTCGTCGTCGTCGTCGTCGTCGTCGTCGTGGTCGCGGTCGTCGTCGTCGTCGTCGTCGTGGTCGCGGTCGTCGTCGTCGTCGTCGTCGTTGTCGTCATGGTCGCCGCCTGTCCCCGGAGCTGGCCAGCGACGCGCGATCTTGGGCAGGGGCCGAGGAAGAGGGGGAGGAGCAGGGCGAGGGAGGCGCCCCTCGCGAAACCGGCGAGCTCGGCCAATCCAGCCGCGGCGACGATGGTCGTCCAAGCGCCCCGAGCGCGGCCTGCCTCCAGAGGGCGCTGTCGGGCCCCTGGGCCATCCAAGAACGCCCCATCATGTTCCTCCCTCCCTCCCCCCTCCTCCTCCTCATGCCTCCTCCTCCTCGTCCCTCCCGCCCTCGTCCCTCATCCTCCTCTTCCTTGTCCTCCTCCCTCGTCGCCCACCTTCCTCCTCGCCCTCCCTCCTCCCTCCTCCGCCTCCCTCGCGCCGAACCCCCAACCTCGATCGGTCTTCGATTCTCGATCGATCCTGGATCCTTGACCCTCGATCCTCGACCGAACCTGGCTCCTCGATCCTCGATCCAACCTCGATCCTCGATCGTGGATCGAAACTCGATCCTCGACCCTCGATCCTGGATCGTTGATGCATCTTCGATCATCCGTCCAACTCCCTACCTAGAGAGGTAATCAATCTTCGGTCCTCGATCCTCGATCGAATCTCGATTGTGTACCTTGGATCCTCGACCCTCGATCCTCGATCGTCGATCGATCTTCGATGAAATACCGATCCTCGATCGACGATCCAACCTTGGTCCTGGATCCTCGGTCGAACCTCCACCGTCGATCGACCCATGAACCTCGATCGAACCTCCAATCTCCATCGATCCTCGACCTTCGATTCTCGATCCTCCTCCATCCTCGATCCTCGATGACACCTCGATGCTCGATCCTCCTCCGCCTCATCCTTATCATCCCCTTCCCTCCTGATCCTCCCCCTCCCCCCTCTTCTTCCCCTCTCCCCTCCTGCTCATTTTCGTTGCTCCTCCTATTCTTCCTCTGCCTCCTCCTCCTCCTCCTCCTCTTTCTCATTATCCTCCTCCTTTTCTGCATCCTCAGCCTCGTTCTCATTCTCTCTTTCTTGTCTTCCTCATCCTTGTCCTCGTACGTATCTACGTATCCTCCTGCTGCTGCTGCCGCTCGTCCTCGTGCTTCTCATCATCCCCGTCATCATCATTCTCGTCGTCCTGATCGTTCTCATCCTCTCCTCTTCGTTATCCTCACCATGTTCTTCCCGTCTTTTCCCCCTCCTTATGTGGAGCGTCGTCTTCATCTTCCTGTTCCTCCTCCTGTTAATCCTCGTCCTCGTGCTCTCTTCCTTCTCATCCTCGTGCTACTCGTCATCCCCCTCCTCCTCGTCATCATTGTCCTCATCAGCCTCCTCCTGTTCCTGTCGTTCCCTCTCCTCGTTGCCCTCTTCCTCGTCCTCATAAGCTTCGTCCTCTGCGTCTTCATCCTCATCATCATCCTCTTCCCGTTATGGATCGGACCGCGGCCTTGACCAGGGCTTAATCTAATACCGTCAAAGAGACTGTACCATACTGCCGTATACTATGATGCAGTACCGTGTAACATATCATAATATATTACACCCTGTAAAACGGTACCAGAGCGTGCATCGGAATCTAAGTGACGATGAACCTATATATCATAATCTACACTAGCACAACGCAGTACAGCGTATTGTACTGTATGCAAGCATACTGGCACATATCACAATACAGAATGACGGAGTGTGTGATGCTACAACGTTCACAATGTAATTAAACACACGATGGCCTTTTCTTAATCTTAGAAATGATGATGTAGCCTGATACGGTGTAACAGAGTATCATAACACATGCCATTATATCATAATATCTTCACTTATGCAACCATATAACAACATAGAATGTGATCGAGTACAGCAAACCAGCACGTATCGTATTCATATGCCATAACAGCGTGTACACTATGCCGTGATACACTCTACAATGTATTATTATAGCAGGCTGTTCTATAATATACGGCATCGTCTTAACATAGTATGAAGCACATTGTATCTACAAACTATAATAGACTACGTTTAAAAGAAACGTGGAACTATATACAATTTAAAGTCATTCAAAGTACCATCGATTATAACAACGTCAATGTTAGCTAGCTATAGATGTCACATTAGACCTAGACCTTAGTACCATAAGATGTACAAGACTTCATTGGCGTTTCGCGCCATGCGCGTTGGTCCTTGAAATTTGGTGTGCAGGCAGGAGGGCAACAAGGTAAACGGAACATTTAGCGATCTTTCGTTTTGCCGTTTCTGGACGTATCCATGATAATAGTACGATATATTCTCATTCCCTCATGTATCCCCGTCCTTTTTCTTCATTCCCGCCATACCCTGCGAATTCGTCCCCATCCTCAGCTCTTTTTGTGAGAGTTTTCTTTTTTCCGCCTAGGGTAACCCTCGTTACCTTGGCCCCCCCCGCCCCCAGGTAACACTAACGACCGTACTGGGGGGTGGTGGTGGTGGCGTGGACCCCCCATACATGTTGGGGAGCGGACCCCCCGCAGGTATAGCTCTGTGCTCACAGGCATGGCGTGGTGCTGAAGGCATGCTTTGGTGCTCACAAATTTGTTGTGGCGCTTGCAGGCTCCTCATCTGTTGCGCACACGGCTGCTGCAGTATACACAGTCAAATTGCGGTGTACACAGACGACTTGGTGTTGCGATGCACGCGGCTGTTGTGGTGTACGAAGGCACTGTGTTGCACGCAGACCTTGGGCATTGTCGTATAAACAGAGACTGTGGCGAACACAGGCGATTGATGGGCCTGTGGCGCGGACGCATCCTGGCAGGTGCACGCCGCGGCCGCCGTTTCTGTTGCCCTCCCGCGCGAATCCCCCCCCATTGGGTAAGGACCGTTGCCCGGGAAAGAAAAACTATCCTTTTGCGGAGGCTCATCCTAGGAGAACTTATTCGGGGCCTCAAACAAGTTGTTAAGGGCTTGTTGGGTTCCTTCTGGAGGCCTCCCCGGTTCCTTCTGGTGGCCTTTGGGGGCTTCCCCGAGCAACCATGCTTCCAACCGCGGTCTCTCTGAACGACCGAGTCACGATTTGGAATGATTGGGGGGGGTCTTGGGGCCATCTTGGGACTCCATGGGGCTCTCTTCAGGCCATTTTGGGGCTTATGGTATATTCCAAGAGGGTTGGCTTATACCTTGACGCTCTCTCTGGGGCACCCGCTTTTCTCGGGAGCAGGGGTGGTTCTGAAGGTTAGCCCGCTCCCTCTTCTTCCTCCTCCTCCTCCTCCTCCTCCTCCTCTCTCCTCCTCCTCCTCCTCCTTCCTCCTCCTCCTCCTCCTCCTCCTCCTCCCTCCTCCTCCTCCTCCTCCTCCTCCTCCTCCTCCTCCTCCTCCCCCCTCCCCTTCTCATCCCCCTTCTCCTCCCCCTCCCCCTCCCCCTCCTCCCCCTCCTCCTCCTCCTCCTCCCCCTCCTCCTCCTCCTCCTCCTCCTCCTCCTCCTCCTCCTCCTCCTATGCGCACCTAGTTTAGGAGTGCCCCCATGCTCGAAGCCGCAAGGGTCAGGAGAACCTCGCTCGGATTGCCAAGGGCAAGCGCACATGATATAATGGCCCAGCGCCTCGTACTCCGCTCGAGGACTTGCCTCAGCGGGCCGTGTGGAGGCTATCAGCCAGCCCACCGTCTAGGGACACGGTCCCAATTGGTCACTCTTGGTCACTCCTCCTGCGCGCGCCGCCAACGGTCGTCTTTCTTCTGCTGGGGGCTGGGCCCCGGATCCTCCGAGCGAGAGTCGTCGGCGAGGTCCTCGAGTATTGCGCGGGCGGCGACCTGTCGCGGTGCCTCGGGGGGGGGGGGGGGCGGCCCCGGCGCCGCGGGCCGGGGCAGCTCGGAGGAGAGCAGGGGGCAACGGCGGAGGAGGAGGAGGAGGAGGAGGAGGAGGAGCAATGAATTCGGGCAGTTTCGCTGCTCGCATGGCGAGCGGACGAGAAGGAGTAGGCAGGAGGAGGAGGAGGAGGAGAGGAGGAGGAGGAGGAGGGAAGAGGAAGGAGGAGGAGGAGGAGGAGGAGGAGGAGAAGGAGTAGGAGGAGGAGGAGGAAAGGAGGAAAGGAGGAGGAGGAGGAGGAGGAGGAGGAGGAGGAGGAGAAGGCAGGAGGAGAAGGCAGGAGGACAGGAGGGGGCAGGAGCCACAGGAGGCAGGAGGAGGAGGAGGAGGCAGGAGGAGGCAGGCGGAGGCAGGAGGAGTAGAATGAGGAAGGAGAAGGCAGGAGACGTGAGGAGGAGGAGCACGAGGACGGGGTCGAGGGAACGAGGAGGACCAGGGAAGAGCGTTGACTCCCAAGCAGAAGGCGGGAGGGCCACGGGCGGCGGGACGAATCTTCGGGGCCTTTTTCGAGCCGTCTCGGGGACCTGGGTGACGCTGCTTCTTCTATTTTTCCAAGCTGGGGGAAGCGAAATTCACACGAGCTTTGAGAGTCGTTTGCTGGCCCCGGGCCTGCTCGAGAGCTCCTCCTTAGCAGCCTCTCGGGGGGGCACCCCGGGGGAGGGGGGGGCACTGGGGGCGGTCGGACCAAGGGGCGGATTGGCGGACGAAAGGATTGGCAAGAGCACCGTCGACGAAACCGAGTTCGTATAACAAATTTCTTCTTGTCTTGGGGTCCCGGATTTCTGCAGATTTCCAGGCCCAGACCGCGGGTTAAGACATCGGAGCTTCCAGAGTCTGTTTTCTTAGGCTAAAGTTTTCTTACTTGAAATTCCTTGTGTACGACATCTGCGGCATGCAGCTGGTTTCGGCCTGGCTGGCGGGTGCCTTCCTTGATGCATGGGCGCATCTGGCGCAGAAAGGCGCCAGGGCATCCAGCTAGGTGAGCTGTTTCGCTATCCCCTCCACTACCCCGCCCTTCGTCCGACCCGATAACACGCCAACTCGCAGTGTCCCAGATATCACGCGTTGGGGCGCAGATTCCCAACACCTGCTCATGAGCTAGCCACTCCGCAGGGGGGAATCTGTCTGCGATGCTTCCCTGAGGGAGTGAGGAGAAGGAGGAGAAGGAGGAGGAGGAGGAGGAGGAGGAGGAGGAGGAGGAGGA
>CAUYUJ010016394.1:765670-773170 GCA_963575745.1 Prorocentrum cordatum | reverse complement strand
CATGTGCGCTTGGATTTGCATTATACCTGTAAAGTTATATACACGTATATGTATATGTATGTGTGTGTTCCCAAAACAGTGCATGCACTCAGGGCTTCTTATTTCTCTTCTGAGGAGCTCTACCTGTCTGCCAGTCTGGCGGCTATGTTGTCGCCGTCGCCGCCCTGTCGCCGCCTCCTCGCCGCCCGTCGTCTGGGTTTGTCTACCGGTCTGGCGGCTATGCTGTCGCCGTCGCCGCCTCGTCGCCACCCGTCGTCTGGGCCTGTCTGCCGGTCTGGCGGCTATGTTGTCGCCGTCGCCGCCCCGTCGCCGCCTGTCGTCTGGGCTTGTCTGCCGGATTGACGGCTATGTTGTCGTTGTCGCCGCCACGTCGCCGCTGCGTCGCTGCCTAGCTTCTCTTTTCTAAAAAGGAAGTCGGATCTACCACCACCCGAGGCCAGGATTATCGACCCACAATACTCTGCACAAAAAACTTATGCGAGCACACTCGTTTATCAAACATCGTCAGCTTTCCAGAGTCTTTTGCGACAAATGGCACGAAGCGCACACGCGGGCGTCGCCGCGCGCGCATGCTGGAATCTTTCAAAAACACGCAGTTTCGCAAGGATTTCAAAATCGAGTGCCCCGAAAACGTGTTAAAAACACATGGTTTCACAACACGATCGTTCAAACAAGGTCCTCGCGCCCGTTCTTGCGAACTCTTGAGAAAACCATTGGTCTGTCAAGATTTCCATCACATGCGGCCAAACGGGCCTTTCGCGCGCGCATGCCGAAATCATTCGAACGCCTTTTGCGCGCGTGCTGAGGGGGGGAGAGGGGGCACGATCTCTGTCAAATAACACCATGCGGGCCACTCGCGCCCGTCGGCCGCGCGCGCATGTCGAAATCTTTCCAAAACTTCCATCAGACGCGAGGACACCATCATCGTCATCGGCGTGATAAGCATCAGCGCCGTCCTTGGCCTTGCCGTCGTGATCGTCATCGTCGTCACCAGCATCGCTACTATCATGGCCGCGTCTGCCGTTGTCGACGTCGCCATGATACCGCGCCCGCCCGAGCCGCCGCCTCTTACTGAAATGCCCGTGCGCCAGCGCGGCTTGCGAGACGCGCTGGGAAGTGCCCAGCGGTCAGCGCCATCGCGGCCGCGTCGATCGCGCCAGACTGCCTGGCCGCTCTGCGCACGAGCCTTCGCGCGCTAGTGCGGCCGCAGCCATGTGCCAGCCAGCGCCAAGCAGTCATGGCAATCGCCGCCGCATGGGTTTCGCAAACCAAATTGCGGGTGGGTGGGCGGGCGGGGTGGTTGCGCGAGCAGTGGGGTTGATTCAACTTCGGTTGGGTGAATTACACAACATAGATTCCCCATTTTTGCAAAGAGTTCGGATCTACCACCCCCCGAGGCCGGGATCATCGATCCCCCCTGGGGAAGTGCAGTATACGTGTGATTTTGCCTTACCGTTCGCTTTCAAATGAATTCGTACCACCCCAGCCAAGCCAAATTCGACCCCCCCCACCCCCACCACCTTCTGCAACGAACAAGCGATGCGCGCACACTCGTTTATCAACAATCATAAACGCCCAATAATCGTTTGCAGAGCATTTGACGAAGTGCACATGCGCGCGTCGTCGCGCGCACAGGCATAAACCCTTCAACAACTTCAGGTTCCGCAGGGATGTCAAAGCCGAGTGCCCCGAACATGTTTTAAACCATGGCTTTGCAAAGTGAATTTTCCAAGCCAAAGGTACGAGCGTTTCTACGAATCCTTAAGGGCACTTTTGGCCTTCAGCATGTTCATAACACATACCCTGTGACGTGCCCGGCACATGCATCAAGTGACCAGGTTCGTTTGCCCACATTGTTATGGATAGTGGCATTGTGAGGACCGTTATTTGTCGTGCGAGCTACATGGGGCGCGCGCGCGTTACGCGATTCATTGGGCATCATCATAAGGCCGAGGACTGAGGCCCCAGGCTCGAAGAGGAAATGGAGGGGTGGGAGCGAAGCGCGAGAGAAGGACGCGAGAGGGGGCCGAAAAGTCAGCGCGGCAGCAGCAGGGGGACGGTGGAAGGAGGAACAGGGCCACCAGCCTTCGAAAGTGGCGACGGCTTCGTAGTTCGAAGCCCCCCAGGGATGGCGATGTCGAATTTGAGTGTGTCCCTGGCACCCAGTGTGCTGCCCCCCCCGCAGCTTCGAAAGTGATGGCAGTTTCGCAGTTCGCCGCCCCCCAGGGATGGCGAGGTCCAATCTAAGTTTGCGCCTGACACCCACTACGCCGCCCCCCGCCCCCCCCAACCGCCCTCGAACGTGGCGACTGCGTCGCAGCTCGCAGCTCCCCAGGGCTGTCGAGGTTAAATTTGAATCTGCGCCAGGCACCCACTATGGTGGCACCCCCAGCAGCCCTCGAAAGTGGCACAAGTTTTGCAGTACGCAGCCCCCCAGGGATGGCGAGGCCTAATCTGAATCTGCGCCTGGCACCCATGCTGCCCCCCGCCCACTCAGTTTTCGAAAGTACGGACAGGCTCGCAATTCGCTGCCCACAGGGGCGGCGAGCTTTAATATGAATTTGCGCATGGCACCAACTATGGCGGCGCCCCCGCCATTTGCAAACAGCCTTGAAAGTGCCGACGCTCCCAGTTCGCACCCCCCCAGAGATGGCGAGGTCGAATATTGATTTGCGCCTGGCACCCGCGATGCTGGCGCCCCCAGCAACCCTCGAAGGCGTCAATAGCTCTGCAGTTCGTAGCCCACCCCCAGGGATGCTGAGGTTGAATGCGAATCAGCGCCCAGCACCGATTATGCGTCCCCCCTCCCCCCCTCCCCGCCCCCCCCCCAATCAGCCTTCGAAAGTGGCGACGGTTTCACAGTTCGCAGCCCCCCAGGGGTGGCGCAGTTTAATGTGAATGGCGCAGTTGAATCTGAATCTGCGCAAGGCGAGATTCTTTTGGACCCCCCTCAGCAGCCCTCGAAATTTCCGACAGTTTCGCAGTCCGCCGCCCCCGAGGGATAGCGAGGCCTAATCTGAACTCGCATATGGTATTCGCTATGGTGCCCCCCCAAGTATCTTCGAATGCGGCGACAGCTTTGCAGTTCGCAGTCCCCCGGAGAGGGCGATGTCCAATCTGAATCTGCGCTTGGCACCCACTATGTTGGCACCCCCGGCAGCTCTCGAAGGTGTTGACAGTTTTGCAGTTCGCAGCCCCCCCCCCTCCCAGGGATGGCGAGGTCAAATCCGAATTTGCGCCTGGCACCCATTATGCTCCCCCGTCCCAGCAGCCCTCGAAAGTGCCGATAGTTTCGCAATTCGCAGCCCCCCCATGGATGGCGAGGTCGAATCTGTATCTGTACATGGTACCCACTATGTCCCTCGTTCCAAGCAGCCTTCGAATGCGGCAGCTGCATTGCAGTTCGCAGCCTCCCAGAGATGGTGAGGTCTCATCTGAATTTGCGCCTGGTACCCAGTACGCGCCCCCCCCCCCCTCAAGCGTGTCCTCCCCGCCTTGTGTGGCCACCGCAGATGAACATGGTCGACGCGTGCCCTTCTGGTGTTCGTTGTCCATTGGTTTCTCTCTCCTCCTCTCTTCAGCAGCTCGCCGACTCGCCGCGCGGCTCCGTTGCGCGGACCAGGGCCGCGGACCTCTCCTCATCAGCTTGTCGTGGCCGTCTGAACGCAACGCCGGTTCCCTTGCCAGCGCTTGGGTGGGTTTTCATGCGAGCTCAGAATCAACGCACAACGAACGATTCCATGCTATTTCAGGTTGTTTAAAGCCAATTGAGGACCACCTGCCGCTGCTATTTAAGGTCATCCACGGCCAACTAAGGTCATTCAAATCCACTTAAGGTCATATTAAGCCAATTAAGGCAAATTAAGGACCACCCCATCGGGCGCGCTTTCTGGTGACGGCGTTTGCGCTGGAGGTCTTGGCCTCCTAACTTCGCCATCGCCGTTGCCTCCTTGCGTTGGTGGGCGCATTCCGTGCGTCTCCAACGCAGGCAAGCGTCCGCAGTAAGCAGGCGTGCGATGTGCGCCGCACCGCGCCTTAGTATGCCTTAACTGAAAGCAACATGATTACGGGGAGCTCCCGTGAAAAGCCACCCAACGGCGCGCGCGCTCTATCCTTCTTCCTAGAGCGCTGAAGAGCGCAAGGGGCGATTGCCCGAACTGCCGACAGCGATGTTTTCGCGCGGTGCATTTTCCCGTGTCTGGTCTTCTTCTTCTTCTTCTTCTTATTATTATTATTATTCCTCCTCCTCCTCCTCTTCCTCCCCCTCCTCCCTCCCCTCCTCCGCCCCCTCCTCCTCGCCCTCCTCCTCCTCATTCTCCTCCTCCTTCCCCTCCTCCCGTCGCCCCGCCCGCGCAGCCCCCCGCTGCGGTTGCCCTCTTCCGCCGAGTTCGTCGGCGTCGAGAGGTATTTTCGGCCAAGGGGCCTTCGAGGAGTGATAAATCAGGACATGGCCCCTCTCCGCGCTCGTCTCCTCCTCCCGCTCCTCATTCACTCCCGTTGTCGCGCCTGCCCTTGCCTGGCGGTCCTTTTCTCCGACGCGCAGCGGCGTTCGCCCGCGCGCGCGCGCGCCCCTCGCGCGGCCCCGCGAGGGCAGCGGCCACCTGCGGGGTCGCCGGGTGGCAGCTCCGTGTCGCGGCTCCCGAAGCCGGTCTGGATCGGCTCTGAGCTCCTCCTCGTTCGTCTCTCGTAAAGTAGTCGTTCTGTGAAGTAATCGTTGAGGGACGGGTACTCGATTGTACAGTCGACAGACGGCGATCGCCAGAGGTCTAGGGAGCTTTATGCTCCGGGTCGCATTCAAGGAGCCCGTGCTGCTGTGCGCTTATGGAAGGCAACAAGTTTCTCCTCGCTCGTCTCCCTCCTCCTCTGGCGACGACGGTGACGGCCCCTCGCAGAACATCCTCCTGTGCGACAGCTCCGACGCCCCCGCGCTCAAGATCGCGGACTTCGGCTTCGCGCGGGGGCTGCAGCCGCAGGACATGGCGGCCACGGTGCCGCCCGGCGTCCCTTTCGCCCCTCGTGCGCGCGCGAGGGAGCGCGCGGGGGTGAGGAGGGGGAGGAGGAGGAGGAGGAGGAGGAGGAGGAAGAGGAGGAGGAGGAGGAGGAGGAGGGAAACTAAACAAAACAAAACTAATAATAAGAATAATAATAATAATGACAATCATAATACTAATCATAAGAAGAATAATCAGGATGCGAAAAGGAGGAGGAGGAGGAGGAGGAGGAGGAGGAGGAGGAGGAGGAGGGGGAGGAGCAGGAGGAGGAGGAGGAGGAAGAGTAGGAGGAGGAGGAGGAGGAGGAGGATTAAACAAACAATAGGAAGATGAATACTAATAGACATAATAATACTAATAGTAATACTAATAATACTAATAATAATAATGATAACAATAATGATAATAATAATGATAAGAATAATGATAATAATAGTAATATGAATAAGGATACGATAGGGAGGAGGAGGGGGAGGAGGAGGAGGAGGAGGATGATTAAACAAAAAAGAAGAAGAGTACGAGTCATCATAATAAGGATAATAATAAGGATGCGAAAAGGAGGAGGATTAAACAATACATAATAATAATACTAAGAAGAAGGATGCGAAAAGGCGGAGGAGGAGTAATACTAATACTAGTAATACGATTAAGAACAATAAAACATAATGATACGAGAAGGAGGAGGAGGGGGAGAAGGAGGAGGAGGAGGATTACACAAAAAACATAAGAAGATTAATCAGACGAAGAAGAATACGAAAAGGAGGAGGAGGAGGGGGAGGAGGAAGGGAGGATTACACAAACACATAAGAATATTATTATTATGAATAATACCATAAGAAGAAGAAGGATAAGAAAAGGAGGAGGAGGAGGAGGGGCTACGAGGCTACGAGGCGAGGCGCGCGCGTCGGAAGGACGAACACGCGGCGGCTGAGGCGGGGGCCAGTGGGCCCCACAACAACAAGTAAAAAAAAACAGAGTACCTGCCGAACTCGCTGCCGACACCGTACCCCAATGCAGCAGTGCCATGGACTCACGGGGACCTCCCCCAGCCCTCTACCAGCCAGGACTGGCAGCCGAACGCCCCCGCCAGGTGCGGGGGAAAAAACAATTCATTGTAACACCAGCCAAGCGCCAGCCAATGAATATGTCTGCTGCACCCAGTAGACCTGTAGTTCATCAGCGAACTAAGTCGTAGCTGCCGTGGAGGAGGAGGAGGAGGAGGAGGAGGGGGAGGAAGAGGAGGAGGAGGATGAAGAGGAGTAGGAGGAGGAGGACACAAACACGTAATAATAAGATGAATAAGAAGAATAACCCGAATACGAATAATGATAATATGGGTACGAAAAGGAGGAGGAGGAGGAGGAGGAGGAGGATTAAGCAAAACATATGAAGAAGACTGGTAATAATAATGATAACAAGAAGGATCCGGGAAGGAGGAGGAGAAGGGGGATTAAGCAAACATAGTGATAATACTGATACGAAAAGGAGGTGGGGAAGGGGGAGGAGGAGGAGGAGGAGGAGGAGGAGGAGGAGGAGGATTCAACAACATAACAAGAATACTGACACTAATAATACATAACACACAAGAATAAGGATACGAAGAGGAGGAGGAGGAGGGGAAGGAGGAGGAGGATGAGGATTAATCAACATGTGAAGAAGACTTCTAATAAGCAGAAGGAAAATAAAACGAAGAAGGATAATACTAATAATAATCCGGGTACGACAAGGAGGAGGAGGGGGAAGAGGAGGAGGAGGAGGAGAGGAGGAGGAGGGGGAGGCAGGGGAGGAGGGGGAAGAGGAGGAGGAGGAGGCGGAGGGGAGGCAGGGAGGAGGGGAGGAGGAGGAGGGAGGAGGAGGAGGAGGAGGAGGAGGAGGAGGAGGAGGATTCAGAACACACAAGAAAGCAGAAGCAGAAGAATTGTATTTCGACTAAGGGACGAATAAGAAGATCGTAATACTATGGTTACGAGGAGGAGGAGGAGGAGGATGAGGAGGAGGAGGCGGAGGAGGAGAAGTGAGCCCTTACTTATACTAATCGCAATACTAACACTAATAATAATAATCATATGACTACGAAGAAGAATAAGAAGAAGAAACCGAACACGAATACTATGAATGAGGGCACGAAAGGAGGAGGAGGGGGAGAAGGAGGAGGAGGAGGAGGGGTGATGGAGGAGGGGGGGAGGATGATTGAACCACAATAAACCATAAGCATACGAAGAAGGATGCTACGAAAAGGAGGAGGAGGGGGACGGGGAAGGGGAAGGAGGAAGAGAGGAGGAGGAGGATTAGGAGGGTTTAATCAAACAAATATATCGACGAAAACGAAAATATTTAATGGTAGGAAAAGGACGGCGGAGGCGGAGGAGGAGGAGAGGAGGAGCAGGAGGAGAGGAGGGGCGAGGAATGAGGGGGAGGGGGAAGGGGGAGGGAGAGGAGTAGGAGGGAGGAGAGGATGGAGGTGGGGGAGGAGGAGGAGGAGGAGGAGGAGGAGGAGGAGGAGGAGGAG
>CAUYUJ010016394.1:748170-760670 GCA_963575745.1 Prorocentrum cordatum | reverse complement strand
TGCGTAGGCAAGCTTAACTAATTGTTCGTTAAGCTTTGCATTCTTGACGCTCGGCTTTATTCTGGCACGCTTCAAGCTTGCATCTACCGGAGGTTTCAGTCAAGCGCGGTCCAGACAGGCTGTGTCCGATTAGGCCAGGGCGCCAGTTGCGCGTGGGCCGACCTAAAACCACGCCTACATACAGCCAGGCTTAACTAAAATCAGGCTTCATTAAACCACTGGGCTGGGTGAAAACACCAGGGTTCAGTGCGTCACCTGGCTGATTTGAAATCCCCTGCCTAACGAAAACCACGCCCATCTAGAATTTCCGGCTTGACTGAACGCGCGCTTGAAATCAGGCTTAATTTGAACCAGGCCCAACTACGACCAGGCTTCACTAACCGATCTCAATCACTGGGCGCAACTAGATTCCAGGCTGAACTAGATGAACGCGCGCTCAAAACTCGGCCGCGCGAAAACCACCCCGGACGAGGAGCAGGTTTGCATTAAACCAGGCACAGGCTCCATTAAATTCTAGGCTTGGCTGAAACACCAAGCTTAATTAAATGCACACTTGCCAAAGACCACCTCATATTATGGCTGAACGCGCATTCCAGCCTCACGAAAATCACGCCTGAGCGCAACCATGTTGAATTTCAACTCCAGGCTGAACTCTTGCGTCTGATTCAATTCAGACACCAGGCTTCACTAACACACTGGGATTGATTTGACCCACCCCGAATTACATCTCGGTCTACTTATTACCAGGGTTAATGCTCCCGGCTTGACGAACCCCCTGCGCTTCACTAAAGCAGCAGGCCTCATTATATGCACGCGGATTTAGATCCCAGACCTGACAGCAATGGCGCCCGATTACGATAAGGCCGAATTTGAACCAGATCTGACAAAATTACCAGGCTTCATCAAGACACCAGGCCAAGTGAAATTTTCAGGTTTACATGGAATTCCAGGCTGAACAAAACGCGCGCGCACTTTTATTACAGGCCGAACGGAAACCGCGCCTGATTTCAACAGGGACAAACAGCTCAGGTAAGCACCAGGCTGAACAAAAAACGCAATGCTGGGATAACTCCAGCCCTAGCGAATTGCACGTATACCTGGAACCAAGCGCTGTTAAAACTACCAGTTCAGCTATAATATCACACTCGGCCCGAACGCCAGGCTGAACTAACGCGCCAGGCTTAACTAAAGGTGCGCGCGCCTAAAACTAGCCCAAGCGCAGGCAGGTCCGACTGAATCACCAGGCTCTCCGTAACCACCAGGTTAAACAAAAAGACCAGATTCGTTTAGAACACCAGGCTTAGCTAAAGGCGCGCGCATGCAACCAGGCCTATTAAAACCACATCTAGGTGCAACTTTTTCTTGCTGTGGGCATCGACCGCGGTGCCAAAGACAGCGCCGAGCTGCCGTGGACAGGCCAGGTGGTGCAGTTTCTAAGGGGGTTCCTGCAGACAAAGACTTGGGGAGAGGCAGAGAGCGCGGCGAAGCGCGCTGCCTCTGCGCCTCTAGCCACAAGTAGGCTAAGGCGCAGCTGAGGGATAAAAACCCTTTGTGGACGCACGTTTGGCGCAAACAGGCCACGCAGACGGCGCCGCGCCCGTTGGGGCACCCCCCTCCAACGAGGGGGAAGTGGGAAAGGCAACGGTCGGAGCCAGAGTGCCCCCGTGCCCAGCTCCCACTGACTTCCCCGCGCGACGGTCGCCAGGGGCGCGCGTGGCTTTGGCCGCGCACCGGGAAGCACGACCCCTAAAGAAACATGGGATGGGGGAGAGGGGCAACGGCGGCGGGGGGAACCCCAAGGCTCGGGTTCCAAGGCAGGCTGCGTAACTTGCACCCCCACGCCGCCGAGCCCACTACACCCCCTGAGCGCGAAGAAAATGAATTGGGCAATGATAGAGGAAGTACCCCAAAGCTCAGATACCTCGGCAGGCTGCGTAACCTGCACCTCCCCTAGAAGCCCAAGCCTCAAACAACCCCATCCCTGAGCCAGGGAGCTCGACGGGCCAGTGGCCTAGCAACGGTCGGGGCGGACGACCTCCACCCCCGTGCGAGACCATTGAGAAAGCTCACCACGCGTGCAGCGCACCTTCCCCCACGAGTTGGGGTGCCTGATACACGCGCCCCGTGCAACAGCGCACGCACGCGCGCACAAAGAAAGGCTGCCTGGTGACGTCAGAGAAGGTGTGAAGCTGACCCCTGGTGTAAGGAACGCCAGGACGTAAGCCGTCGACACCGCTGTGATTGAAAAAGACACGCGCAAAACCCCGAGGCGTCGCAACGGTCAGGGTGGGAACCCACCCCCGTGCAAACCCACAGGATCTAACCACCAAGCGTGCGGCGCACGTTCCCCCACAACTGGGGCGCCTGATACTCGTGCAAACGCGTGTGCGCACGAATGTATTAAAATGAAATAGGCGACGCCAGGACGACTCGGCAATGCCTTTCCCTGGTGTAAATAACGCCAGGACGATAGGCAAGCTCTATCCCTGGCGCGGGCCTGACACTCAGCCGGTGAACCAGCGCCCCCGTGGCGGAGCCCTCCAGATGAGGCCCTCTGGCCACTGGTCGGAGCGAATTGGGCCCGCCTTCTTCCGCTCCAACGCGGGGGGAAGAGGCTTCAATCGGAAGAGTCTGACTCGACAACTCCATCCCCCACTGGTGGCCGTGCGGCCAGGCTGCGTTCGGTAGTCCACGCTCGAATTCCAGGCTGGCGTTGGTGCTTCCCGAGAAGCACTTTCCTCCAAACGTATTTCCCAACCATCCTGTGGTGTTGGGTCCTCCTTTTGAAGAGACGGTGCCCCGCGTTCCCGCCACCTTCCTCCCTCCTTCCTCCCCCCTCCTCCCCCTCCCACACCCATTCTGGCACACCCGTCACACGTTTCGTGGCCCCATAGGGAGCTCCAGCGAAGGCCCCAGTGGCTGCGTCCGTATGCGGTTCCACCCCCCATTTCGGCACACCCCTCACACGGGGTGGTTTTTTTTTTTTTCCGTGGCCACATAGGGCTCCACCGAACGAGGCCCCATGGCTGCGTCCGCATGCAGTTCCACCCCCCATTCTGGCACACCCCTCACACGTTTCGTGGCCCCAAAGGGAGCTCCACCGAAGGCCCCAGTGGCTGCGCCCGTATGCGGTTCCACCCCCCATTCTGGCACACCCCTCACACGTTTCGTGGCCCCATAGGGAGCTCCACCGAAGGCCCCAGTGGCTGCGCCCGCATGCAGTTCCACCCCCCATTCTGGCACACCCCTCACACGTTTCGTGGCCCCATAGGGAGCTCCACCGAAGGCCCCAGTGGCTGCGCCCGCATGCGGTTCCACCCCCCATTCTGGCACACCCCTCACACGTTTCGTGGCCCCATAGGGAGCTCCACCGAAGGCCCCAGTGGCTGCGCCCGCATGCGGTTCCACCCCCCATTCGGGCACACCCCTCACACGTTTCGTGGCCCCATAGGGAGCTCCACCGAAGGCCCCAGTGGCTGCGTTGGCATGGCGGCACCGCACCCATTTCGGCACACCCCTCACATGTTTCGTGGCCGCATAGGGAACTCCACCGAGGGCCCCAGTGGCTGCGTTGGCATGGCGGCACCGCACCCATTTCGGCACACCCCCCATTTTCGGGCACACCCCTCAAACGCTTTCGTGGCCCCATAGGGAGATCCACGACGGGCCACAGTGGCTGCGTCCGCATGCGGTTCACCCCCCCATTTCGGCACACCCTTAACACGCTTCGTGGCACCATAGGGCGCTCCACCGTAAGGCAGCAGTGGCTGCGTCCGCCCGCAGCGGTTCCACCCCCCCATTTGGCACACCCCTCACACGTTTCGTCGGACCCATAAGGAGCTCCATCCGAGACCCGGAGGGCCCAGTGGGCTGCGCCGCATGCGGTTCCACCCCCCATTTCGGCACACCCCTCACACGCTTCGCTTCGTGGCCCCATAGGGAGCTCCACCGAGGGCCCCAGTGGCTGCGTCCGCATGGCGGCACCGCACCCATTTCGGCACACCCCTCACACGCTTCGTGGCCCCATAGGGAGCTCCCTCTCATTCGTTCAACCTGCTTTGCGGTATTCGTAACTGCATATGGTTGGGTCCATCGCCAGGATATTGTTTTTGGCGTCCATTTTACGATCGCACGTCTTCAAATAGAGGTTGCTCTTCAATGGTGACGTGCTAAAAGACGCTGTGCAGTGAACACATATAAAAAGGCTAGAATTGTTCGAGCATGCGAAACAAACCACAGTATGGTTATTGTTGTTGATCTTATCCATGTCCAGGCCAACCACTACACCAGAGCAGATACGAGGGTGGGGTCCAGGCTTGACTAAAATACAAGGTTTTGTTTGATTTTTGGGGCGTTTTCAGCTCGGTCAGTTGGATTTGTTTAAAGCGAGTTAAAGCGTTTTCAAGTCCCGACCAACAATTTGAAACGCAAAACAAATGATGCGTTGTTTTGGCGTTTTCAGACGATTGTTTAGCGTCTTCAGACCCCTGGATTGTGTGATTCCTTCTCCTTCCGTATCCCGATCGTCTTCTTTATGCAAGATTGCTTTTCTGTGGCCGTCGCTGGTGACTCGTCGCGGAAGCCCGCCATCCCCTGCTGCCGCCCCCTTTCCTGTGTTATTTTTTTTGGGGGGGGGGGGGGGGCGTTTTTTGGTTTCCGCGCGGGGGCTGGTTTTTGGGCCCCCCTCCCCGTGCGCGCAGCTCATGGATCATGGCAGATGCGAAAGGGGAGGCAGAAAGGGCGAACGGTGGCAGGGCGGGGAGCGCGGGAGCCAAACTGGCAGATAAGACAAGGAGGACGCTTCGACGATAATGCAAAACAAACGCAACAAAACGCTGCGCCACAGCGACGATCCTGAAAACGCCCCCCAAAAAGCCTCCCTAAAAACGCTCAAAAAGAAAGCATCATTTGTTTTTAAATGCGTGTTCAGCTTGTCAGGAACCCACACTAGAACACTTTGTATATATATACATATATACATATATATATATATACACGAACAGTAATTGTGAATATAAAAAACGCCCAGGGCGTTTTTAAGATGAACCAGGCCTAAGGCCACGCCTGAATAATACCACGCTTGACAACGACCAGGCCGAACTGAAACACCAATCGTTACAGAAAATCTCAGGCCGAACTGAAACTCCTGGCCTATTTCAAATTTCAAGACTTCATTGCATTTCCAGACGCAACTAAACGCACGCGTTCCGAACACTGGGCCGACCGAGCGCCGCGACCATCTACAGACAGGCTGAACGAGAACAGTCAGGGTCAACAAAAAACACCAGGCTCAGCTAAAACAAAAGACTGAATTAGAACACCCCGCTTAATTGAATGCGCCATTGTGGCCGCGCGCGGCGTCGGACGGAGCCGGTTCGGACCCCTCAGTTACACTCAGTTCCCCTCAGTTGCATTCAGTTTCTTTCAGTTGCACTCAGTTTCCTTCAGTTACATTCAGTTTCCCTCAGTTACACTCAGTTTCCTTCACTTACACGCAGTTTCCCTCAGTTACACTCAGTTTCCTTCAGTTACATTCAGTTTCCCTCAGTTACACTCAGTTTCCCTCAGTTACACTCAGTTTCCTCTCGGTTGCATTTAGCTTTCCTGGCGCTGCGTTTGCGGCTTGGTATCCTACAACTGCAGCCTCTTTCTGACGCAAGGAACTGAGACGAAACTGAGGGAAAACTGAGGGGGACAGCGGCGCCCCGTTGTCGACACCTCCCTTCGCCCCCTCCTTTCAGTTTCCGTCAGTTGCGCTCAGTTTCCTCTCGGTTGCATTTAGCTTTCCTGGCACTGCGTTGGCGGCTTGGTACCCTACAACTGCAACCTCTTTCTGACGCAAGAAACTGAGACGAAACTGAGGGAAAACTGCGGGGGACAGCGGCGCCCCTGTGTCAACACCTCCCTTCGCCCCCTCCTTTCCCATCTTCTTCCGCCATCCTTCCTCGCTGCTCTGCCTCCCTCATGTTCCTTCCTCCCCCCTCCCTTATCCGTGTCCTGTTCCTGTTGTTGTTGCTCCTCCTCCTCCCCTCGTGCTGCGGGGCGTCAGGCTTTCCGGGGTCGCGACCTCATGATGATGATGATGATGATGACGGTGATGATGATGATGATGCTGATGATGATGATGCTGATGATGATGATGCTGATGATGATGGCGATGCGTATGACGATGAGGCGATGAATATGATTGTGACGGACAGCGGGGGTGAACAACATGATGGGTCGAGGACAACGAGGAAGAGGAAGAGGAGGAAGAGGAGGAGGAGGAGGATGGTGGTGGTGGTGATGGTGAGGGGGATGAGGAGGAGGAGGAGGAGGAGGAGGAGGAGGAGGAGGAGGACGAGGAGGAGGCGTGTGGCGCCGCCGGTTCTGGCTCACCACGCTGCGGCGCCGCATGCCAAGCACGATCCGGTTCCACAGCGCACAGCGTCATCTCCTCGAGTTCCTGCCAGCCTCCCGCCCCGCGGAGCGGAGCGACACGCTATCAGCTCGCCAAGGCATAGCGTGCCGCCAGGGGCGCCGCTGCGACACGCTCAGCAAAAGTCCCTGGCCGTAGGCTTCTTGGCGGTTTTGGGCCTTGGCTGGGACTGCCAGCGCGTCCTTGTCGCCACGAGGCCAGGTTTTCCAGAGAACTATCCGGCAGGCTGCAAACGCCACATTGGGCGTATCAGAAAGGGCCTTGCCTTCAAGGGTCGAAGGAGTTGTCATATCTTCTTCGGCGGAAGGCAGCGGAAGGGCGGCGGAAGGTCGTCGGAAGTAGAAGATGTCCCCCCAAGAGATGAAAACAATTTTGGGTTCAAGGTCTCCGAGACCGCCCACATGAGGGGTCCGAGGGGCCGACAGAAACGGGAGGGGCCCAGATTTCCAGGCGCAATCGAGGCATCATCGGGGGCGCCAGAGAGGGACTACAGGGCGGCAGTCGTCCGGGATTGCGGTTCCCATAGCTTAGAGTTATGGGAAACGCTATTGTGGCTCATTGAGTGCGGTTTTTGAAGGAAAATTGCGTTTCCCATCACTCGCAAGGTGTAGGGCCTCGTCCAGGGAGGTTCTTTGCTGGCGTTTTCGTGGGTTCACTGGGGTTTTGCCAGCCTCCGGATGCTCAGCCGCAGCCGCGCCTCGCCAGGAGCGGCCCCCCAAGTGTGCCTGGATCGTCCCTTGAGAGGCCGCCGGAGACCGGGTGTGGCGTCCTGAAAACACCAGGCGCCCGACAGGGGGTCAGGACTGTGACTTTTTCTTCTTCTTCTTCTTCCTCCTCCTCCTCTTCCTCTTCTTCTTTTTCGTCTTCTCCTTATTCCTCTTCCTCTTCTTCTTCTTCTTCTTCTTATTCTGATTTTCCTATATTTACATTATTATTATTATTTTCTTTTCTTATTCGTATTATTCGCCCTCTTCGTCATAACACTGATGGTTACTATTGTTTCTTGTTATGTTGTATTTGGTATTGTTTTCTTGTTATCATGATTGCTCTTCGCATTCGCATTTGTACTCGCATTCGTATTCGCATTCCTATTCGTACCATATGTATTTTCTATACGTATTATCAGTAGTTGTGATGTCTATGATCATCAGAGTATGAGTATAATCATTATGTTCGTATAATTCGTATCATTCTTATCACTCTTATCATTATTATTGACATTATTATTATTAACCTTTTTGTTTTTCTTCTTCTGCTTCTTTGTTCAACACGCTCCAAGGCCCCCGCTCGTCCGCGCCCCATGCTTTTGGCCCCAATGCGCACCACCCCCTCTTCCTGGCCCCCCTGGGTCCGAGCAGATGGGGTTGGAGGATCGCGCCGCATCGTCGATGCATCGGCGATGCGGCCCGATGTGGAGCTCGATTTTCTCCGCGCTGGCGTCGTCGATGCATCGCCGATGTCGCCGATGCATCGGCGATGTATCGCCGATGTATCGCCGATGTGTCGGCGAGGTTGTCTTGAAAAATGAAGCCAGGATCGAGGACCGAGGATAGGATCGATGACCGAGGCGAGGATCGAGGACCGAGGTTCCAGGTTCGAATGCCTGCACTCCGATTCAGACTGATTGCGTCATGCCTTAACTCGGGTAGCTGAGGGAAACTGAGGGTAACTAGGTGTAACTAGGTGTAACTAGGTGTAACTAGGTGTAACTGGGCGTAACTAGGTGTAACTAGGTGTAACTAGGTGTAACTAGGTGTAACTGGGCGTAACTAGGTGTAACTAGGTGTAACTAGGTGTAACTAGGTGTAACTGGGTGTAACTGGGTGTAACTAGGTGTATCCGGAAGCGCTCTCATGGCGTTTGCTGCGACGCTCGTTGCCGGAACACTGGAATGCGCGCTCATTTGAAGCCTGGCCCACCTATGACCGCGCCTAAGAGCAACCTGCCCTAACGACAACCAGGCTTATCTAAACTAAATATCCAGGGTGTTTCTATATATAAAAAGCGCAGGCTAAACTAAATGCGCGCGCCTAAACCCACGCTGAATGAAGCCGCGCCGAACTACAACTCGGCACAATCAAAATTCCTGCCACCAGGCATACCAAACAAAAACACGAGGCTCAAATAAAGCCCCAGGCCTAAGTTCACGCGCGTGCCGAAAGCCAGGCCTAGCTATAGTGGGGCGCCTTTGAAAATGCAGGCTTAATTAAAACGCCCGACTGAACTAGAACACCAGGCTCTACTAGAACACAGCCTTGAATAAACACGCGCGTGGATGGAATCACGCCCAACTAAAGCTTGGAACAGCTACAACCAAGCTCAACTGCATCACCGGGCCCAACGAAACCACCGGGCCAAAATAAAGCACCAGGTGCCAGGCTCAATCAGATGCGCGTGTACTTAAAGACCTCGCTTCAACTCCAGGATGAAGTAAATGCGCGCGCGCCGAAAGCTTGGCCGAACGAAAACCATACCTACCTACGTCCAGGTTCAACTAAACAACGGGCTCAGCTAAACGCGGGGGCGAGTTCAAACTCCAGCCTTAATGAAAGGCATGCGTACCTGTCACCAGGCTTGACAAAAGCCACCGCCTCAGGTATGACACCAGGCTAACTCCAAACACCAGGCTCCATTGCAAAATTACAGTGCTCGTGCGCTTGAAACTAAGCCTGACTAACGCCGCGCCTGCATTTTCCAGCGAGGTTACGTCGCCAACATCCCAGACTTGACTTAACCACAGGGCTCAAATAAGCTCCAGGCTTAACAACGCATTCCACGTTTAACTAATGCGCCTGGAACCAGGCCGATCAAAGCCACCAGGCCGACACTAGATTTGACTGAATGCGCGCTTTCAAGATCAAGTCTGATTGAAACCAGGCCCAACGGAAGCACCAGTCTCAATTAAACCACCAGGTTTAATTAAGAGACCAGACTCGATTAAAACACCTGGCCTACATGCAACAAGACTCAAGTAAAAACCAGGCTTCAATCAACTACCAGGTTGTAATATATCACCACGCTCGACTAAAACACCGGGCTTACCTAAATGCGCTCGCGCGTAAAACTGGGCCGGAGTAAAACCACGCTTAATGACAACCGTGCCTTCCTGAGCCAGGCCTGGCGAACACCAGGCTTTACTAAACCCCCAAGCTCATCTAAAACACAAGGCTTAACTAAATGCGCGGGCGCCTAGAACCACGCCTCACAACCAGGCCTAATCCAAGCGCCAGGTCTAATTGAAAGCACCAGGCCTAGCTAAAATCCCAGGCCGACCTAGGACTACCACGTTTAGTTAACATTCCAGGCTTAATCAAGTGCTCGCGTTCCGAACACGTGACCGAACGAAAATTACGCCTATCTACTACATCCAGGCTGAGCGAGAACAACCTGGCCCAATTCAAATTCCAGGCTCAACCAAAACACGAGCCTGAACTAAAACATCCCGCTTAAGAACATGCGCGTGTACCTGAAGATGCTGGAAGTCAGGCTTAGTTAACACCACGCCTAAGTACAAACAGGCGTAACGACAACCAGGCTACTTAAACCACCAGGTTTTAACAAATCTCCCAGGCGACCAAGACACAAGGCTTTACTGAATGCGCGCGCGCCGAAAACAAAGCCGAACGACATGTATGCCCCTACTTCCAACCAGGCTTGATTGATATTCCAGGCTTACCTCAAGAACCAGACTTAGTTTAAAAACCTGGCTCAACTAAACCACAAGGCTTAACGAAATGCGTGCGTACTGGAAACCAGGCTTGGCGAAAACCATTCCCAGCTACAGTTGGGCTTGACTGCCAACCCGATTTAAACCAGCATGCCCCAGGTTTCATGAAATGCGCGCGCACTTAAATCAAAGCTTACCTGAAACAGGCCTGGCGAAAACAGGGCCTAACTATAAGCAGGCTTGGATCAATCAGCAGGCACCAGGCTTCACTGAACGTGTGTGTGTGTGTGTGCCTAATCAGAGGCGTGGTCAAACCACGCTTCGCTACGTACAGTCAGCCCTAACTAGGAATCAGCACCCCCTCTCGTCTGCGACGCCTGCGGCGCAGCAGGCGCCTGTTTTGTTTTTGTGGAGGCAGGGTGTCCGTCGGTCTTTCGTTTTCCGTCGATTTGGATTTACAGTATTGTCGGTGAAGGGGTGTCTGCTCCTCCCCCCCGTTCTTCCTGATACCGATCCCCTCCTCCTCCCTGCTAATGCCCTTCGGGAAGACGTGGCCCAGGTGCTGCAACCGCCCTGTCGGCTCCCGCGCGGAGCCGGCGCGACCGCGCCCCGCAGGTGTGCGGCTCGCCGTTGTACATGGCCCCAGAGATCTTGCGCCACGAGCCGTACGACGCCAAGGCGGGGGAGCCTCCGTCTTCGCTTATCATCTGTTTATCATTCTCTTGCTTCTCATTCCCTTCCCCTCCTCTTTGCCGCATCCCACACCTATTGTTTTTGTTGTGTTCCTTGTCCTTCTTCTCATTGTTTCTTACATTTTCTTACAATGATTGTCCTGCCTCGCCCTGATCGCTCCTCTTTCTCATACGCCCCTCCTCCTCCTCCTCCTCCTCCTCCTCCTGACGCTGACGCTGACGCTGCGCGCAGTCTGACCTCGAAAGGCAGGTGCCCTACCACTCGTGCCTGGCGTGTGCCAGAGGAGGAGGAGGAGGTGCAAGTTAAAGTAGCACTTCAGTGGAATACGCCGGTGGGCTGACGAGCACGACGACGGGGGACAACACGAGGACAGAAAGGGAGGCCGATCCGAGGGACCGAATTTGAGCCTAGGAGGCACGACAGAGTGAAGGTGCATCGAGGGCGGCGGGGAGCGGCGGCAGCAAGGAGGTTGAGGGAAAGGCCACGACTTGGGGACCATGAGAACGAGGGCAAGAACGAAAGGAAGAGTAATTTTTCCTTCGATTCTGGGCCAACTCGGAACGCAACTCTGTGGCCACGTTTGGAGTTGCGCAGCAAGCATGGGAGAGCTGCCGTCTGATTGGAGCGTTCCAATCGAGCAGCGTACCACCTGTGAGAAGTGATTTCGCCTCCGGGTGCCTCGTTTGGGAAACGTGCGTTTTCCCTTATTTGCTTCCCCCCGCGTCCCCCCACCCCACCCACGAACACTCATCTGAGAGTTGGGGTCTTTGGCTGCGTGTGGTGGGCAACAGGGAACGGCGACGACGGACAAAAGACATGACGAATGATGGAGGGCGGCGAGAATGGTAGAGGTGGGGGGGTTGGGCGGCTGGGTCCACCGTTGTCGCTGCTGTTCGGGCTTGCGGAGGCGAGGTCGAGGAAATGGAGGTGGGAGTCGGCGGGTTCGCTATCTGGGTTGTTCGTGCCTGCACACGTCGTCCCCCCAGGGCCCCCCCCCCCTCCTGGTGGCCACGCAGGCACCAGACCTGAAGGATCTCGGGGGAGCCCTTCGAGGCCGCGCGGATATTGGAGCAGAGGTGGAAATAGTCGTGGTGTTGGGGCAGGGTTCTGGAGCTGTTGTGCTGATGTGGCCGCTGAGAATGGGTCGGCGAGGGCTAGGCAGGAGTAGCCGCTTGGTCGGTCTCGCTGTGGAGCACGACTGGGCTGGCGCATGCGCCAGGCGAGAGGTGGGTCGAGTTGACGCACGGGAATGGCTGTTTGGCGATGCTCCTCTTCAGGGGCGCCCTCGAGGGCGCGAAGTTATTCGCGCTTCGCGGTTCGGCTCCGATTCCTCCTCATCCTCCTCTTCTCCCCTGGGAGGCGGCGCGAGAGCACGAAGTTGTTCGCACTGCGCGCTTCGCGCAGCTCGAAGCGCGAAGTTGGGAGCCCCTGCTCTCTGTAGGCAGTGCTGGCCTCGCCGTTGGCGGCGGCGGCTCGCCGAGGCTGTCTTAGCCAGTCGGAGGAGGGGCGGTGACAGCGCCGTGCAGGTTCACGCCTCCGGTGAAGTTGGCCCGTGCCTGTGGCCCGCTGGTCAGACGCGGGGGAATCCCGAGGCGGGAGGTTGCGCATGGTACATGTCCAAGTATTCGAAAGTTCTTAGTTTTTTTTGGGGGGGGGGCCAAGATCCTTTCGTTTCTGGTTGTTCTATCCTGGGCCTCTTCCGGGTCGCTGGGGGGCCAGGAA
>CAUYUJ010016394.1:743170-745670 GCA_963575745.1 Prorocentrum cordatum | reverse complement strand
CGGGCCTCCTGTAGGAAGCCCTCGTCGCTTCGACTGGATTCGCCTCGGAGCCCTGGTCAGAACGCACCCCACGAGAGGTCCAGGGAGTATCGGACGGGGCTAGGACGAGGATAAATCCGTTCCAGAGAATTCCAGAACGCTCTCAGAGCAAGCCAGAACGCTCTGAGAAGGCCGCGGCGCCCGACACATCCTCCAGAGCCGCCAGATCTCAGAGGCTTCCGATTTATCCTCACCCGCCTTTATCTTCGTCCTGGCTTCGTGTTAGAGATTCTTAGAGTACTCCGAAACGCTCTCAGAGCAAGCCAGAACGCTCTGAGAAGGCCGCGGCGCCCGATACATCCTCCAGAGCCGCCGGACCTCAGAGGTTCCCGGTATCTCCTCACCCGACTTTACCCTCGTCCTGGCTTCCTCTGAGAAGTAGCGGCTTTCGGTACCTCTCGGCTTCCCCAGGCCCGCCCGCCCCGCTGGCGGCGCGCGGCGCGCGCCTGCGGCTGGCGCGCGGCCGGCCGCGCCCGCCATGGGCGACAGGGCCGGGGGTACGGTGAACCCGTTTTTTTCGGCCCTGAGCCGCGCGAGGCAGGGGAGGTTCGACGACTGCATCGACCTCTGCACCGAGCTCCTGGAGGAGAACCCGCGTGACCAGGCGGCGTGGTTCCTCAAGTGCCGGGCGCTCACGCGCAAGCAGTGGATGGACGACGTGGAGATCGACGAGGAGGGGATCGCGGACATCCTGATGGACGACAACGCCGTGGCGCAGGCGCCACGGCCTGGGACGTCTCTGAGCCGGCCCCTCGCCAAGGTCCAGGAGGGCGGCGCGCCCTCGCAGGTGGTGCGGCCCGTGAGCGCCGCCGGGCGGCCGGTGACCGGCTTCGCGAGGCCAGGGAACAACAGGCCCACGAGCTCCGCAGCGGGGCGCGACGTCACCACGGCGATGCAGGGGAATCGCCCGGGGACTTCCCGCCCGCTGACGTCGATGGGCCGCCTGGTGCGGCTGGGCACTGCGTCGATGCAGCACGACGACGGCGGCGAGTTCGTGCGGCTCGAGACGCTGGACCTGAAAAAGTATGCGCAGCGCCCTGCCATCGCCAAGGCGCTCTGCGACTACATGCTGTACTACGCGCGCAACCCCCGGAAGGCGCTGGAGCTCGCATCAGAAGCGACGCAGGCGTCGGACTTCAGCGATTGGTGGTGGAAAGCGCGCCTTGGCAAGGCGTACTACCAGCTAGGACTGTTGCGGGACGCCGAAAAGCAGCTGAAGAGCGCCCTCAGAGACGAGGATATCGTGACTACTCAGCTGGAGCTGTGCAAGGTCTACCTCAAGCTGGACCAGCCCAACACCGCACTGGACCAGTACAACCGGGCATCGGAAAAGTGGGTTGGGGACACGCACCTGCTAGTCGGCATTGCGCGGACCTGGGACATGTTGAACGCCCTGCTCAGGGGCGTGCAGTTCTACAAACAGGTGCTCCACTACGACTCGGTCAACGTGGAGGCAATAGCATGCATGGCGTCACACCATTTCTACACCGACCAGCCAGAGCTGGCGCTGCGCTTCTACCGGCGGCTCTTGCAGAACGGAGTCGCGAATTCGGAGTTGTGGAACAACATGGGGCTCTGTTGCTTTTACGCGGGGCAATACGATTTGACCCTGAGCTGCTTTGAGAGGGCGTTGATGTTGGCGGACGACGACAACATGGCCGAGGTCTGGTACAACATCGGCCAGGTTGCCATCGGCGTCGGGGATGTAGGCCTGGCGTACCAGGCGTTCAAGATCGCCGTGTCTGTAGACCCCAACCATGCGGAGAGCTACAGCAACCTTGGGGTCCTGGAGCTCAGGAAGAACAACGTCGAGCAGGCGCAGGCGCACTTCCACACCGCGATGCGCCTCGGCCCCCACCTGTTCGAGCCCGCCTTCAACGGCGGGCTGCTGGCCTTCAAGCTGGGCGACTTCCAGGAGAGCTATGAGCTGGCGCACAGGGCCCTGGAGGCATACCCGGACCACCTCGACAGCAAGGAGCTGATCAAGCAGCTGAAGTCGCACTTCTCATCGCTCTGAGGCGCCCACGGAGAAGGCAGCACAGCCGGCGAGGGCCAGAGGAGCGGCAGTTGGAAGACCCACTGGCGCTTCTCTGGCTCGGACCGGCCTGGTCCTGGCCACCCCCGCGCATGCCCTCACGCTGCAGAGTCCCGCGCCAGTTCCGAATACACTGCGAATCCGCATCCGCGGGGTCCCGTGTCGTCGCTGACTGCGCGTGGCTGCGTCTGTGCCCGAGGCCTTGCGAGAGAAAAGGGGGGAGCCACGTTCGCCCCTGAGTTCGTCTGTTCACGCTGTGAGCCCGTAACGTTCGCCACGGGGGGATTACCCCCCCTAACGGTAACAAGTCAGGAACGTATCGGCGTGGCGGGGCGTCCAGCTTCCCCCCACAACCAACTCCGTGACGGACGTTACGGTGTGAGGGCAATCGGCAACATTCTCCCTCGTCGTCGCATTTTCCCTCAT
>CAUYUJ010016394.1:715670-740670 GCA_963575745.1 Prorocentrum cordatum | reverse complement strand
ATCATCATCCCCACCACCATCATCATCACCATCATCATCATCAGCAGCATCATCATCATCATCATCAGTATCGTCGTCATCATCATCTTCATAACGATCATTATTTTCGGTATCATCCTCATCATCCTGATTAGCATTGTGATTATCATTACCATTCGCATTTTCATTATTATCATCATTGTGCCATTTACCAACATCATCACCATCACCATCACCATCACCATCACCATCACCATCACCATCACCATCACCATCATCATCATCATCATCATCATCATCATCATCATCATCATCATCATCATCATCATCATCACCATCATCACCATCATCACCATCATCACCATCACCATCACCAGCGTGCCGGCGCTCTCGGGACGCGTCCGCGAGGCAGCAGCGCCGCTTGCCAAACTCCTGACGATGTAGTGGCTACTAGTAAGTCGGGCCTGTCCCTCTACAGGAGGAAGATTCATAAATAGTCAAACATAGTCTGGTGACTATTGTTTTGATTATGTCTAGATTATTTGGGGGTATTTTTTGAGTATTCTAATTTTTGCCCCAAATTCGCCTGCAGGGGGACATGCCCGACCACGCCTGGATCCACGCCGGCCCCGAATGGCGTGGTCGCACGGAAGGATGGCACCCAGGGGTCTTTCCTCATCGAGGTTGCGTTCGACACCGTCGCCCGCGCCATCATGGTCCATGTCGTCGCGGAGGAGCGGCGCCGGGCGCCGGCCAGGAGGCCCGCTGCCGTGGGTATCGCGGACGGCTGGCACCTCGCGGCGTCGGCCTCCGCGGCCCTGCGGGTCGTGGGCGACAGGCAAGGCTGGCCGGCCGAGAACCGGCGCCTGCTCCCGTCCAGCTGCGCCGCCTTCTTCCCTGCTGCGGACGCGGGCCTGGAGCCCTTTGGCCGTCATGGCAACCAGCTCGCCGCGCTTGCCTCCTGTTTGTCCGGGGGCTGGAGGTGCTGAGCTCTGCTCTGCACATACGCCGTGGCTCTGATGTCCGGGAGAACGGCCATGCTGCAGCGCGCACGGAGGAGGTAGAGGCCTTGTGCACGATGCTGCTGGACATGGTTCGGTGCGGCACGGATCCGCGCACTTGTCACGCAGCGTACACTATGCTGGCGAGGAGCGTCGCGAGAAGGCTGGATTATGACATGCGTTTGTGCCCTCCGTGGGCACTAGGGTCAGCCTTGCAACGCGCTTCGGTGGCAGTGCACGGGGTCATGCAGGCCCTCGCTGTGCAGCCTCTCTGCCAGGACCATGCTGCCGTCGCGGGTGTGCACACCTTCTTCGGCGGCCTGCGCGCTCAGACGGCTGATCTGCAGCACGCCCGGGTGGCTTTGTGGGCACGCCATGTCTCGGTGGAGGCCGACGCGATTGCCGTTGCCGCCCGCTTCGGCCGCCTTGTCGCCAGTCCCCACCCTGACGCGCCCTTGGCCGCCCAGGCTCGCGACGAGGTGGCCGTCGCAGGCCCAGGGTGCGTCGAGTTCACGGCGGAGGCCTGGGTCGAGCCCCCTTGGGCGGCCGAGCTCCCGACAGAGGCAGTCTTCGACTTCTACGCGGAGGCCGACGACGTCCCTGGAGCCCATCTGCCGCTCCTGCAGGCCAGCCAGGACTACGAGGGCACGTGGGCGGGCCCGCGCCGTCTCCCCGCCTAGGCGTACCGCGGCCTCGCTGTTCCCGCGACCGCCCGCCTCCGGGCCCGTCTGCCCGCAGCGCGCCAGGCGCGGCTGCTGTCAGGCGGCGGGCTTGGCGCCGGTGCCTCTGGAACGGCTTCGTGCGGGAGGGCGAGATGGCCTTTCACGACGCCTCCTTAGCGGTCATGTTCTGGCGCCGCCTCCTGCTGGACTTGCTGGATTCTCTGGCCACGTGCGCTTCCCAGTGCTCTGGCAGCGCCGCCAGGGGCAGCGACGAACGGTGAGGCGCGTACGGCAGGCCCCTGGATGTCTCGGGCCTTCACGCACTCCACTGCCCAGTGGGGCCACACCGCATCCAGCTGCACAACGAGATCGTGCGGGCCATCTCGGACTGGATTTCTGCCCGCGGCGGGTTCGCCGACATGGAGCGCTGCGCGCTGGAGCTGCGCAGGGAGGCGGGTGGTAAGATCACCGCAGCGCGGCTCGACCTCGTCGTTAGTTGGCCGGGCTTGCCTGCGCCGACGCGTGTGGACGTCACCGCGCGTTCGCACGGCGAGTCAGTCCCAGCAGCGCGCGCCATCGGCCACGAGGCCCGCGACGCAGAGAAGCGCAAGAAGGACCAGCACGGCGAGGTGGTCGTCCAGTTCGCGGTGGTGACCGAGGGCAGGTTTCGTAGCGGACATCGCCGCGGGGAGCCCGCTGGGCAGCCCGGCGCACTGCTGTCCTCCTTGGGGAGCCCGCTGGCCGCCTCGGAAAGTATTTCGTGCGGCAGCGGTCCGCTAGGGTCTCCGCCGCCCTCACGTCGCGCCTCAGCGAGCTACTGGCGGCCGCGCAGGCTCCCGTGAGCGGCCGCCCCTGCAGTTGATTTGTTATACGCTGACATGTCGTTGCCAGGAGATCGCCCGATCACCATCACCATCACCACCCATCACCAACACAATAATCATCATCATCATCATCATCATCATCATCATCATCATCATCATCATCATCATCATCATCATCATCATCATCATCATCATCATCATCATCGCCATCATCATCATCATCACCATCATCATCACCATCATCACCACCATCATCATCAGCATCAGTAGTATCATCGCCGCCAACTTCAACAGCATCCGTGCCATACTATCAGCAGCGTCAGCATCAGCAGCATCAGTTGCAACATCACATCTTCAGCATTATGACCGTCATCGTAGTAATGATCGTAATCATAATAAAAGACATCATCTTCATCGCCACCCTCATCATCGTCATCATCGTCGCTATCACTGTCACTATCATCATCATCATCATCATCATCATCATCATCATCATCATCATCATCATCATCATCATCATCATCACCCCTTGGCAGGCCGACCTGTGGTCCGTGGGCGCCATCCTGTACGAACTCCTCATGGGGAGGCCGCCCTTCTCGGGCGCCAACCCCATGCAGCTGTTGGCGAACATCGAGAAGCAGGACCCTCGGAACTCCCCGTTGTCGGTGCCGAGGGCGAGGGGGCAATGCGCGCCTTGCGCGGCCTCCCTCTCGCTTCGCCCCCATTGCCCCTAGTGGACGCGAGGCGACCCGAAGCTCGTCGAGCCTGACGATCCATAGGAGTCACGAGGATTTCCCCTGGGACCCTGAGGGCATCCTGAAGGATCCCTGGGGCTTCTTTGGGGGATCCTGCGGAGTTCCTGCTGCGCCCGCGTGGTTCAGCGGTCGGTATGTGATATTTTTGTTTGTGTTTGGTTTGCCTCCCGCCCGGGGCGGGTGCGACGATAATGACGAGGAGGTGGGGGAGGATGGGACAGAGGAGAGGAAGGAGGACGAGGAGAAGGATACGGAGGAGGAGGAGGATGAGGGGGAGTGGAGAAGAGGGAGGGTGTAGAGGAACGAAACGCAGTTGGAAAGAGAACGGTCCATTTTCTTCCAAATTTTGCAAACCCGAAAGGGGGCCATACCCAGCCAGCCTGGAGTTCGAACAGCCGCCATTCTCCAGTGGGTGGAAGCGCTGGTCACTCCAGGACCCACGACCCAATCCACGCGGTGCACTTCTTCCCCCCCACGTGCGTCAACGGCCAAGCCGCGTCTTGATCGCGCGGAGCAGGGCGCCCCCAGCTGTGTACGAAACTGGGCCTTGATGAGGGGGGGGGGGAACTGGTCGCAAGTGCTGCCGCTCTCATAGGTCGCCCGCGGGGTCGCGAAGTCGCGCTTCGCGGCCTGGGCCAGAGCAGCTACCCTTCTCCGGGGGGTGGCGCAAAGGCGCGAACCTCATCGCGCGTCGCGCATCGCGGGGCGCGACGCGCGAAGTTCGGCGACTTAGACTCTGCGCTGAAGGGTCCGCTGGGTCTTCATACAGGGGCGCGGGGAGCTGATCGCAAGTGCCGCCGTTTTCTCGCACCCGAAGGGCTCCAGCCCGCAGCGCGCCGCAGGGCCCTTCCGAGGGCCCAGGAAGGGAGATGGCTCCGCTGCGAGACGGAGCGACGACGCGAGCGCAGGCTCATTTCAGGACGTTGGTCACGGACGTCTTCCCCCATGGCGCCACTGTGTTTGAGCGCAGGGATGACGCCAACATGCTGCTGTGCAATTGTCCCCGCTTCCTCCACTTCCCTGGTGCAAGATACTATTATATAATATTGCGTCGGTGCCGAGAGGGAACGGGACCCCCTCTGGTGGTACCCGTGGTCGCTCGCGTGGCCGCTGGATCAATGGCCCTCTTTTGAGCGCACTCCCAGGAGCTGCGACGGAGCGGAGGCACACGGATGTGTTTTCCCAAAACAGTGCTTGCACTCGGGGCTTGTACTTCGCTTGCGAGTCCCTCCGCCTCCTGCTCCTCCTCCTCCTCCTCCTCCTCCTCCTCCTCCTCCTCCTCTTTCTTCTCCTCCCCCTCCTCCTCCTCCTCCTCCTCCTCCGTAGCCATTTTGCCTCAAGGCTTTAGTTTCCCAGGGGAAACAAGTGGATACCGCTAGTCCGCGGCTAGACTTCGGCTTCTTTCGTCGCACCGCTGCGTGAGCCGCTCCCTGGCGACGCAGCTTCGAGAGTCCGCCTTCACCGCGGGAGTTGGGCACCCGCCACGAATGCCAGATCGCATTGGGAAAAAGGACAAGGATAAGAAGGATAATAAAGAAAAGAAAGATGGGAAAGTCAATAAGGGCGTCAAGAGTGACGGCACCCCTGGCTGACGGAGGCAAGGGCGCTCGCCGTCGGACGATGGCTTTGGCAGGTTGTTTCGTTTGTCTGTTGCTTCGACTCCTTTGCCCACACCGCGAGCTGCGCGACATGATCGACGGGGGCAGGGTTCGACTCCTGGCCAGCGGTCTCGCAGCAGCTACGGTGAGCACTCCACGGGAGCCGAAGCCCGTGCACACGATGCTGGCTCTGCATCTGATACCATGGCACTCCTGGAGGAGCTGGCAGCAGCTCCCACGTTCCCCTCGCAGGAGCTGGCGGGGGACATCGGTGGCGCCGCCGCTGGCAGCCTGGGCTCCCAGGCCTGGTCGACCCCGCCACTCCATCATCGTGCTGGACGGGGATACGGTGAAGCTGGAGCCCTGTCCCCTTCTGGGCCTGCCGCGGCGACCCCTCCTGCCGAGGGGTGGCCTCATACTGGAGTGGACCCATGGGCTGCCTCATCTGCCCGTGCCGCTGTCCAATCGGAGCTTGCTGGTATGCGGGAGAGGTGGACGGCTGAAATTAAGGCTGCATCCCACGCTGCGATCACGGAGGCCATGGCGAAGTCATTGCCCATGGTCCTTGGGAAGCACTTGGGCTCCGCCGTGGAGGCGGCCACCTCGCCTGTGTTGCAGCGCATCCAGCAGTCATTCGACTCTCGCCTGGCGGAGATGGATCGCAGGTTCCAGGCCTTCAGTGAGCGCCTCACCGAGCAGGGGGATAGCGTCGCGGCCCTGCCCGCGCGGCTCAGTCACCTCGAGTCTCAGCTTGACCTCGCCCGTTCGCGTCCTCGGCCTCCTGTCGAGAGATCGGCCAACTGGGACCGCGAGATCGACCGCGCGATCTTCACGATCAACTGCAAAGAGGAGGTCCCATTCGGTGCGGTCCAGGCCGCCATCGGCCCGTGGCTCCAGGAGGCGGGGTACACCACCGGCGACCAATGCGACCTGGAGGGCTCGGGCATCTCGCGACGCTTTGTCCTCCGCTTCAAAGGCGACATGGACGCAACACTGGACTCGCGCATCCGCCATGCCTTCGGTGCACTGCGGGATGACCGCGGCACATGGCGCCGCTTTGCCGTCGAGCTTCCTCTTGGTCGGTCGGTCCCGCTCCACATCGGGCTCGACAAGAATCGGCACACCCAGACCAGGGAGCTGGTCGTCAAGAGGGTTGTGCGTGCGCTGTCTGAGCACCTCGGTGCCCGCCTCTTTGGGGACCGTGACACGGGCGTGGTCAGCCACCAGTGGGAGCCCCTGGTATCTATCGTCGTGGACCCCGTCGAGGTGCCGAGGATCCGCTGGAACAACGCCAAGCTCGCCGACATGCGATTGGAGAAGGGCCCGCTCGACACTTTGGTCAAGAATCTCTTCCTGCGTCCCACCGTCAAGTGGGATGGGTAACACTGTCATGAATGCTACTGAAGTGCGATTTGTGCCCTGGAACTGCGTCTCCCTCTGTCACTACCTGTCCCAGGGCATCGACCGCAAGCTCTCCATCCTCAACTCCCTCTACTCCGACACCTCCATCATTGCTCTTCAAGAAGTTCGCGGGAACGAAGCTGCCGTTGACGAAGTGTTGCAGCGGTCTGGGCGATCATTCTCGCGATTCGTTTCAGAGCCCCCTGGTGCTGAGATAAGGGGGTGGGCTGGTTACTCTTCTGCCTGAACATTTATCGCACTCCCTTCTTATTCGTCGAGTGCGCGAAGTTCCTGGCCGCGTCCTGGTCTTGGAAATTCAACACCGCATCACGGGTTTCACTTTCTTCCACTGGAATGTGCACCACTACGGCATCGACAAGGCCGAACTTCTTCAGCTTCGTGATCTGGCGCGTGCTCAACAAGATGATGTCCTTCGGCATCCGATGCGGTTCGCCCAGGTCTTGATTGGCGACTTCAACATCTCGGATGCTACCGCTGATCGCTCTACTGCTGTGTCTGGGCTACCTCAGCAGCCGAGTCGCTCACTGAGGACCTCCACAACCGTGGACCCCTCCCCACCTTCGCCCTCCAGCGCGAGGCCACTCTCCAGCGCGCGGCCTCCGAACGGAGTCGAGCCGCCTGAGAGTGTCGAGCCGCCTGAGGACGTCGGCCCCCCCACGGGAGATAATGGGTTGGGAGCGTCCATGCGGGCATCCACGTGTACTGGGTCTTCAGCGGCAGGTACTGGTCAGCCCTGTCCGGCGCCATCTACGAGGCGATCAGCGGCCACCCGTGGAATGGAGGGCCGACCTGGGGGCTCGCTCTGGCGCCAGATCTGGAGAGGCATGACGGAGATGGAGGTTGATCGGCCGACGAACTGGCATCAAGGGACCCAGTCGGCTAACCGTGTGGATCGAGCGTTTGTGGCTTGCCCTCCCTGGCTGCTGGTCCAGTTCCATCAGTCGATGCGCGTATGCGGTGAGCCTGAGGAGTTTCACCGACAGCGCATCAGCGACCATGTCCCGATTGTGCTCACGTTCTCTTCGTGCAAGCCTTCGAAACGTGATCGCCCGATCCCCCAGGGCATCTGCAAGGGCCCACTCTTTGCCAAGGTGGTTGCGGATTACGAGAAACTGTGCGGGATCCAGTCGATAGTGTCCCCTGTTGAGAAGCTGTGGGTGGCCACGAAGCGTCGGCAGATTGCAGGGCGCCTCACCCGCAACCACCAGCTGCAGCGCATCTCGAATGGCAAGTCACAGAGGGCTATGATTGCGAGGAGTGTGGCTCGGGCGGTGTGGCGATCTGATATGACCTTGGCTCGCACACTTCTGGCTCGACATGCGTGGACATCGAAGTTTCTGTGCATCAAGGACGGGGTGGTCACGCTCCTGAACGCAGGCGACTTCCGTGACCTCCACTCGGATCTACAGCGGCAGGAAGCGCAGGAGCGGGCGTCTGCGCTCCAACGCGCGCAAGCTGCTGCCGATCGGCCTGCTGATGTCCGCCGTCTCGCTGCTCAACGCCGTGCTGCGCAGCGGCGCGCTCGACTGTGGTCACCCTTCGGGCGTCGACGGTGCCTTGCGGGAGTCTTTCTCCCTGAAGATGACCTGCGGGCCGAGGACGTCGTCGCCCACACGCTGCAGGAGAGGAACTGCGCCCTCGGCAAGCACTGGGCGAAGATCTTCCAGCGCGACCCACCGCTGCACCAGGCGGCAGGAAAATATGCATCTCGCTTCCGCTCGGAGGTCGACTCGTCTGACATCCCCCCGCCGTGCACCCGCCACCTCACCTCCTTCCTCGGCAAGGTCATGGAGGCTGCCCCGGGCCCTGATGGGCTCCCCTACTGCGCGTGGCCCGTGGGTGCGGGACCTGGGGTCATCATGGAGATGCGCCACCATGTGTGCTCTGGCGGGGGGGGTCCTTCCTGGTTTGGAGCTTCCTTGGGCGTCTTCCCCCCGAAGGACCTCTCGGCCGATGAGGAAATCCCTGGAGCCAGGATCGTTCGCCGCTGCAACGACACGCGGCCCCTGGGCTTGAAGAATACGTCCAATAAACTGGTGAGCTCACTTCTGAACTTCGGGATCCGTCCGTGGGTCAAGAAGGCGGGGGCCTCCATCCAGAGGGGCTTTATCCAGGGTCGACAGCATTTAGAAAACGTTCTGGACCTCGACACCTTCACTATGATCGCCAGCTGGGGGTACTCGGAGTCGGACCAGTTCGAGCCCCTCCTCGTCGCATTCGACTTCGCCCAGGCCTTCCCCTCCGTGTCCCAGCGCCGGGTCTGCCTGAACGTCGGCCTCGCTTTGGTGCCCCACGGGTTTCAGGTAAGTGTCCAGACCCTGCACTGCCTCAACCCGTGCTTCACGGCCTCTTCGGGCTCTTGGGACCTTCTCTACTGGATCCTCTCAGGCGTGGTTCAGGGGTGCCCACTGTCTGGAACGATGTATGTGATCGCGTCGAACCCCTTCTACCTCGACATGGAAATGTCTGTGCAGCGTCGGTTCCACGGCGTAGTGAGGTGCTGCGCTGATGGTGCGGGGGGGCTGATACGCACCGCGAAGGGCCTCAGGGAGATGGTGAGAACCTTTAGATGGGCTGAGTTGCTAGCGGGTCTCAGTTTAAAAATCAAGGAAATGTAAGGCTGTCCCTCTCGGCGGCCCCTTTTCTGAGACCCGTAAAGCTCGAGTCTTGGAACAATTGCGTAGGGCTTCCCCTGAGTGGGGCTCTTTTCAGGTCGCCGACGCTCTTCTCTATTTAGGCTTTGTCTTGGGCCCTGGGGCCTCGCTCGCCGCTAATTGGGACGTGCCGTGGGTGAAGATGAGCTCTCGAGTTCGGGAGCTCGCTAAGACTGGTGCTGATGCGGCCTCTCTCCTCCGCATCCACGCCACCAGAGTTGCCCCATGCGCGTCGTACATAGCCCAGTTCCTCCCCCTCCCATGGGCCCTCGGCCGCACGGAACGCTTCTGGTTTTCGAGATGCTGGAGGTGTGCCGCTTCGGTCATGGGAATGTCTGACTGGCTCAGCCTTGAGGCCATTGGTGGCCCGAAAATTTCGGCCCTGGTCTCTACGTGTGCCGCAGCTCGGATGCGATGTGCGCTGGTCAGTCTGCCGCGCTCTTGGCAGCCACTGCTGCGCCGTCTCCGTCATGTGGCAGAGCACCACGGGCCCCTCTCCGCTCTGGACTCCTCCCCCCTGTCCCGCAGCCCCCCTTTCTGGAAGATGGATGCCATTGCCGCCTTGATGGGCCACGCCGCCGAAGGCTTCCCTGGGACCCAGCGGCCGCGTGAGAGGGGTGGGCCGTCTTGGGAGGCGGGTGGGCGTGAGGCTCTTCGGACGTTCGGTGCTGGATCCCAGGAAAAGCGTCCGAAATGGCAGCGTGTGTTCGGCTCCATTCTTCAAAAACAAGTTTTTGATTGCACGATCTTCGTGACGTTGGAACGGCGCCTCCAGAAGTGGCACGGTGAGCCCCCTCCGTCGCCTGAAGAGGGGGGATGGGAGCGGCTACAAGCGCTGCTCGCCTCCCTCCCAGGAGCCTGGAGAATCTGCCTGGTTAAGGCGTGGTTGGGAGCCTGGCCCACCAACTCGCGCATGCAGCGTGGTGCTCAGTGTGTGCTGGGATGTGAAGATAGCCGCGACTCGGTCGACCACTATTTTGGGTCGTGTCGTCGGCTCCACTGGCTGGCCTCCTTGGCCTGCAGGACCCCGCTGCCAAGCAAGTGTAGGTTTCGGCTAGGTCTCCTCGGGTCGCCAGCGTTTTGTGTTTATCTGTATCACGCTTACCGATTGGCTGTGCACCGCTCGATCGGATCAGATCTTGCCAGTGACATGTCTATTATTCAGGCCATCCGTGTGGCGGTGCGTCTCCCGACAAGGGGGTGCCAGCGTCGGCCCCTCGACCTCCAGGCCCTCCACAACAGCGTGGTGAAGGCTCGTGGGGGGGAGTCAGAGTAGTGTAGGACGTGGGACTCCTTCGGCTACGCTCCACCTCCTCCTCCTCCTCCTCCTCCTCCTCCTCCTCCTCATCATCATCATCATCATCATCATCATCCTTCTCCTCCTCCGCCTCCTCCTCCTCCTCTGCTTCTGCCTCCTCCTGCTCCTCCTCCTCCTCCTCCTCCTCCTCCTCTTCCTCCTCCTCCTCGCTCGGGTGGCCCAAGGTCGTCCGTTGCCCAGTGACCCGCTCTCTGCCCTTGCTCTCGTCGTCCCCACGCTGGATTCGACTCGGGGAGTGGCGCTGATGTTCCACTTGCACCGTCTTCTCCATCTTGAGACGCGTGAGGGCACCAGCGGAGCGGTTCCTGCCGCGGTCGCCCGTTCGATCGTCAGGGCTGCGCGTCAAGCTGTGGACCTCCCTTCTGGAGGCAATTCGGCCCGAAGGACCCGTAGGGTGGCTAGGTAAGGAGTTCAGACATTCCAGAGGACGCTCCGCCTCCTCCTCCTCCTCCTCTTCCCCCTCCTCCTCTCTCCTCCTCCTCCTCCTCCTCCTCCTCCTCCTCCTCCTCCTCCTCCTCCTCCTCCTCCTCCTCCTCCTCCTCCTCCTCCTCCTCCTCCTCCCCCTATCCTCCTCTTCGAGCCGTTTGGCTCCGAGGCGGGCTTGTCCGTGCGCAGATCCTCGCCCACGTCCAATGTAGACCGCGAGGGTGGCCCCTCCATGGAGGCCGCGCAGCCAGTGGAGGCGGAAAAGGCCGGCCACGGCCTTTCCTGCTCCCCCTCCTCCCCTGCTCCTGCTCGTCCTGCTGCTGCCCCTCCTCCCCCTCCTCCTCCCTTCCTCCTATCTTTTTCCCTCCTTCCCTCCTCCCGTTCTCCTCCTCATTCCTCCTTCCTTCCTCCCCCCCTCCTCCTTCCTTCCTCCTGCTCCTTCCCCTCGTCCGCTTCCTCATCATCCTCATCCTCCCTTCCTCCTTGCTTTTCCTTCCGCTTTCATCCTTCTCCTCCTTTCTCTTTCCTCCTTCCTCCCTCCTCCTCCTCCTCCTCCTCCTCCTCCTCCTCCTCCTCCTCCTCCTCCTCCGCCGCTTCCCCTGCAGCCTGCCTCGTGGCCCCACGAGGGCGGGCAAGGGGGCGCGGCCCAGGGTCGGGGGAGGTCTGCCGCCGAAGAGCGACGCGACGTTCACAGGAGGGCACCTGCCTGCCGGGAACCACCCGCAGGAGCAAGATCAGGGAGGTTTGCCGCCGAAGAGTGGCGTTGAGCTGCCCCCCCCCCTGGGCGATGGCCATCGGAGGGCCCCTGATGGACAGGGTGCGCCCGCAGGAGCAATACAGGTATGATACCTGAGGTATCGGAAGCGATTGAGCAAAACCCAGAAAATATGTATGGTGTCACCCCCCCTTTTCGAACACAATGCTGGTTCCAGATCCTCCGAGTGTCCGAGTGGTCCTGCGTAAACGTGCCAACTTTGAGAGTTGCGGGTGAGTGCTGCTTACATCATTGTTCCCACCAAGCGTGTCAGAAGGTCAGGCGACGACGACGACGACGACGACGACGACAAGGACGACGACGACGAGGACGACGAGGACGACGGCGACGAGGACGACGACGACGACGACGACGAGGACGACGACGACGAGGACGACGAGGACGACGACGACGAGGACGACGACGACGACGACGACGACGACGACGACGACGACGACGACGACGAGGACGGCCTTTTTGTATGGAGCGAGTTCGGCCCCTGGTTCCATCGCACACATTCGCTGGCCCCAGGCGCACGCGGCGGACGCAGGCGCGAGCAGTCGCCGCGCCGCCGCTTGGCTCGCGCGCCCCGCGGCGCGCCGCAGGCGATGTGGGCAGGCCCGCGCGCCCCCGCGCGCGGCCGCTGCCCGCCGCGGCCGCGCGCAGGTACCACAGGTTTGTGTGTGCCTGGGGCGCGCGCCCCGCGCTCGGCATTTGAGCGCGGGGCGCGCGCGACCGCCCGCGCCGCCGCCTGCTCGTCGCTGCCGCTTGCCGCCGCTCGCCTGCTCGCTGCGTGCTGCGTTGCCTTGCGGTGCTGCTTGCCGCCGCCTGCCTGCTCGTTGCGTGCCGCTTCGCCTTGCGCCGCCGCCTGCCCTTGCTTGCTGCTTCCGCGCGCGCGCGCCGGTCTTCGCCGCGCTGCCCTCGTGCCCCTCGTGCAGGTTCCCTCCCCCTTCCTCCCGCGCGCGGTGCCTCCGCCGTTGTCAGGTTCCTTCCCCCCTCTCCTCTCCCCCCGCAGGTACCGATTCCCTCGTCGTTTTGCCGGACTTGAAAAGATGCCAGGACGACTTCCCGTTACTCTGCTAGTGACTACGGGACCTAATTTAGGTCCAGTCTGCGTTTCGGCCTAACGAGGTCGTTGCAGGCGCGATTCGACGCCAACGCCGCATCCGAGCGTGGGCCGCGTGCGAACGACCGAACGTGGTCAAATTAGACGCAATTCGACGTTTACGCCGCAGCCGTCCGACGCTAGCAAGCGCACGACCGAACTAGGTCCGATTAGACGCAATTCGGCGTCTACGCCGCATCCGAACGAGGATAGCGAGCGAACGACCGAAAGAGGTCAAATTAAGACGCAATTCGACGTCTACGCCGCATCCGACGAGGATAGCGAGCGAACGACCGAACAAGGTCCGATCAGACGCAATTCGACGTCTACGCCGCATCCGAACGAGGATAGCGAGCGAACGACCGAACGAGGTCAAACTAAGACGCAATTCGACGTCTACGCCGCATCTGGACGAGGATAGCGAGCGAACGACCGAACTAGGTCCGATTAGACGCAATTCGACGTCTACGCCGCATCCGAACGAGGATAGCGAGCGACCGACCGAACGAGGTCAGATTACGACGCAATTCGACGTCTACGCCGCACGTGTGGCGCGCGAGCGCACTTCCGAGCGGGGGCTGTTCCGACGCGATTCGACGTCTACGCCCCCTCCGCGCACGCTTAGCGCGCGTCATGTGGGTGGCCAAACGAGGCCCGCGCGCGCGCGGTCGGCTTCGGCGCGCGCGCTGCAGCCGAGCGCGGACAGAGTGCGCGCGAGCGCGTCATGCGCGTTAAGAGGCGGCGCCCGCTCGCACCCATGGCGGATTTGCAAGCTTTTCTGTCTGGCGTCGACGCGCGCGCAAAGCGCGACGAGGAATGCCTCCGCGACGTCATTGCAGCACTTCGCGCGAATTCTGTCACGGCGAGCGCCGCGCGCTTTCTCGGTCCGTCTGTCGCGCACAGCGCGTGCCAGGTTGAACAAGACCTAGTCGGGCTCAACATTCATGAGAGTTCGTTCGACAAGGGCGGCCTCAACGGTGGGAAGGTAGCCTTCCTCGACCGCGCCGTCAAGCGTGCCGCAGAGAACGCCGCCAGGGCCGAGGCGGGGCGCATGGCCGCCGCCCGCGGCGACGACGGGGCGGCGCGGGGGTCGAATGACCCTGTCGCTGCGCTAGTGGACGCACTCGCGCGCAAGCCGACTGCGGCCGCGCACGTCGACATCGGCGCGAAGCTGGGCGACATCCGCCTCAGCGATTTGCCGTCTGCTTGCTGGCCGTCGCCGGCGTCGTGCGACTGGCTCGACAGCCAGGCGCCCGCGCGCGCGCGGTGTATCGCTCAGCGTTCGCACGCGGCGCTTCGGAGCGGCGCAGGTCAAAGCGGCCCAAGCGAAGGGGATCGCGAGACCGTTCATTTACAGCGATTTGAAGAAGTGGCTGCCACACTGGGCGGTGGAGAAGCGCGGCGGTCAGGACGGCGCGGACGCGAACAAAGAAGGCGCGCTCTTTCGGCGCGCGCATTCTGGGCGGAGCCGCCGCCTCGCGAGGGCTGTCGCTCATGCCCTGGTCGGTCGCGTTCGACCGGTGGGCCCTGGCCGCGAGCTTCGCGGGCCAGATTGAACTGGCCGCCGCGATGGCGCACAAGGACGTCGTCATGCAGATCGCACTGCAGGCGAACTCCCCTCCCTGGTCTCGCGGCCGAGGCCGGCCGCCGCCCGCGCGCGTTGCGGGCAGGCGCGCGGGGTGCACAAGTCCACAGCCCTGGCGGTCATCTATGACGAGCTGGCCAGGCGGGAGTGGGCCGATCGCGCCAGTGGCTCCAGCTCCTTTAACGTCAACCGCGACGCGCTGCAGCAAGAGCAGAGCCTGTACATACGCGCCGAGCGCGAGTACACGGCTCGTGGGCATCCCAACCTCTCCGGTCGGCAGCAGAAGGGCAGCCGCAAGGGCGCCCCCCATGCGGAGTTCAAGGGGAAAGGCAAGGGCAAGTCCCAGCATGCCGAGAGCGACAAGGGCTGGGGCAAGTCCTGGGAGCCCAAGAGCTGGGGCAAGGTCTGGGAATCGCGGGCCCACGCGAAGGGCAAAGGCAAGCACGACGCAGCGCGGGGCACAGTGCAGCCGCGCACGCCGAAGCGCAAGGCCGAGGATGGAGGCGCGAGCGCCGTCGCGCGGCCGGCAGCGCGCGCTCGCGCGCGGAAAGCGCGCCCAGGCTTGGCAAAGCGCGAGAGCGCGGGCATACCCGCGCCGAATTTGCCAGATGGCAGGTCTCTCTCTGCATCACAGGCGCGGCGCGCTTCCGTCGCGCGCGGGCGTCCCGAACCCTTGGGGGCCGTCGGCCGGCAGGCGCGGGCGCCAGTGACGGCCTCCGGGGCAATGTGCCCGTCGGAAGACCGGAGCGCGCCAGTACCTGACGGGCGGAACGCTGCAAGCAGTGCCGCGGCGGGCTCGTGACCCCCGCGTTTTGAAGGATTGGCGTCCAGCGCCGAGGCGGAGAGCGCGGCCGCGATGCCCCGCGCCTTCCGCGCGCCAGCGCCGCAGCGTCGCAGGGGGAAGACAAGGCAAATATCTACTTTGTCATCAATGCCGCGTCGAAGGGCACGGCGTGGTTTCAAGACGCCGCGCCCCTGCACGACGATCTCCGCGCCTGTGTCGACTGGGCAAAGTCGCGCAGTTGCCAGCAGGCGCGACAGTCGCAACTCGCGCGCGCCACCCCGCACGCGCCGCGCGGCAGATCTTCAGCGAAAGGGAGGCCGCGATTACAGCCATAGAGGCGCGCTGCCGCGAGTCGAGACGTTCGGGGGCCCAGCGGGCCTGGCTGGACGGCGTGGGCGCGGCGGCCAGAGCCGCAGTCTCCGAGGTCGACGGCCCGACCCTAGGCGCCATCGCGACCGAGATCGGCTGGGCCGACGACGTTGAGCGCCTATTCCGCGAAGGGGCGCCGTTCGCGGGCGCGCTGCCAGCCTCCGGCGTCGCCGAGCGTCGCGTGGCCCGCGAAGAGCGCGAGCCCGTCAGCGATCCGATGGGCCGCGCGGAAGCGCAGAATGCGGCGATCATTGCTAGTCTCCGCGACGACGCTCACGCTGCCGAATGGCATGCTGGGGCAGTGGCGGACGCCGCACTCGGGCGAATGACATCGCCAGTGCCGGTCGACGATTTGGCACTGCACGATAAGATTTTGGCACCTCGCTTCTCAGTAGTGCAGGGGAACAAGCCAGACGGCCCCCCAAAGGCTTGCGCGCCGCGCGGCCTGGCGTCGGCCGCGCCCGCGCGCCGCAGCGCAGGTGCGATGCGTCGACGACTATTCTCGCGCGAGGGTCAACGGCGCTACCAGCGTGGAGGAAAAATGGCGCCACGACACGATAGACCAGTTGGTTGCACTGGCAAGTGCCTTTCACGAGGAGGTGCGCCGCGCGCAATCCAGCCTGCAGCGGCGCGTCAATCCCGTGCGCGCGCGCAGATTTCGATTGAGCTCGAATTTTGGAAAGCGGACGTGGGAGGCGCGCGGGCGGCACCGCGCGGTCGCATGCCTGGCGGCCTGCGGCACGCGCGTGCAAGCTGCTGTGGCTCCCGGCGTTGCGCTACGTTGACGACTTCTTCTCGGTTGAGAGGAAGGGCCTCGCGGAGCACGCCGACAAGTGCTTTGCGAGGCTGGTGCGCGCTCTCCTCGGGCCCAGCGCCATGCAGGACCGAAAAATGGCGTGGGGCCCGTCGATCGTGATCCTGGGGCTGCGCGTCCGGTCGTCGGCATCGGGCTTCCACGTCAAGCCCGACGACGATAAAGTAAAGCAGTGGATTACCGTCATCGACGGCGCCTTGAGGTCAGGCGCGCTCACGGCCAGCGAGGCGTCGAAGATGGCGGGTCGCCTGTCGTGGGCATGCTGCCGCGTGTTCGAGCGCGCCGGGCGCTCGATGGTGCGACCGCTCTTCGACCAGGCATGCGGTTCCCTGCCCCGCCTCGTGGGACACGCGAGCGACGCGCTGCGCTGGTGGCGAGACGCACTGGCACGGGACATCGCCCGCGCGCGGCCCTGGCGATGCCGCGACGCGCACCCGCCGGTGCTCGTGCTGGCGGACGCCCGCGGCAGCCCGGCGCGACTCGCCGCAATTTTACTCACAGAAGACACGTTCGAGTGGGCCGACATGGCCCCGCCAGAAGAATTTCTCAGGTCTCAGCGCGACGGTCCGCGGCGCGCGCGCGCGTCGGGCGTTGCGCGATTGGTGCAGCGGATTACGCGCCCGCAATGATCAGCAGATCGCGGCGCTCGAGATGCTGGCGCAGTGCGTGGCTCTGTCCACGTGGGCACGCGCGCTCGCCGGCCGCCGCGTGGTCTTCTTCTCAGACAACAGCGTCGCGGAGTGCACTTTCAGGAAGGGCGCCGCAAACTCACCCGACCACAATTTTCTCGTGCACCAAGTCTGGTCGGCGGTAGTGGCGCTCCAGGCAGCGCGGCAATCGCGGGCCGCCAGACACGCGCGCGCGGCCGCGCCACCGCGGCAGGTCCACGCGTGGATAGAGCGCGTGGGGTCGGCAAGGAACCTGGCCGACGTTCCCAGCCGCGAGGAGCGGGATTTGCTCTCGCGTCTGGGGGGGAAGAGGGTCCGTGCACAACTCGCGGTGGCCTTCCGCTGTGGGCGACCGCCCGCGAGTGCTGCACGTTAGTAAGACTGTCCCGCGCGCGCGCACCGCGGGGCGCGCGCGCGCGCGCAAGCGGAACCGGCTGCCACGCTAGCCGGCATTGCGCAAGATGGAGCTCGCCCGCGACTTCCGCCGTAGCTTCCCAGGGCGTTTCAGCGATGCGGCGGCGGCCGAGACCGCGGCTCTATGCGTTCGGCATGGCTGCTGTTCTCTCATGCAGCTGCAGGGGCGCGGCGGCGAAACCGCCGGCTGGTGCGACCGGGCTGGCACGAGCGAAGAGTGCCGTCGACTCGTGCGGGTGGCCGCGCTGGCCCGACCGCCCCCAGGGCCGCCCCCTGGGCGCGACGCGGTGACCGGCATATCAAGAGGCGTGAAGCGTTTTCTAGGCGAGCGGCGCGCGCGGGCGCGGGTCGGCGTCTTCGCCGCACAGGCAGCGTCGCATCGGTTCGCCTCGCCCGCGATTTACACCAGTGCGGAATAAAAGGTTGCTCGGCTGGCGCGCCCGCGGCGTGCGCGCGCGCGCGCCCGCCAGCGCGCAGGGGATGCCTCCGATATCGCGCGTGCGGCCAGCGCACTGGCGGAGCAAGGGTTCGAGACCCACCAGGATCTCGTCGGAGCGCAGCTGAAGTGCATCGCGGACCTGCATGTCCTGCCAGCACCCCTCCTGTCGGAGCTCGATCGCCTGTGCGCCGCGGGGCCCTCTTCCGCGCGTAGCGGGGATGCGCGGAGCCGCTCTCCAGAGCGCCTGACAGCGATAGCGCCTGCATTCGAAAGGGCGATGGCGCGGCCAGGACCGCCCTCGCCACCCGTACCAGGGGGACCGCGTCGCAACGCGCAGTGGCTTGCGTGCCCCATGCCCTCGCAGGGGGAGCGGCGCGAATGGGCGGAACGGGCCCGATTGGAGGTCCTGGTCAGCACTATACCATCCACCCGCCAATCTTTGAAGAGCGGTGTGCGGTGCTGGCTCAATTTCGCGATAGACGTACTCGGACGAGACCGGCATCTCGCGCTGCCGCCCAGCGAGGCGCGACCAATCCGCGCAACCCCTCCTGCGCGGCCCGCAGACTCCTATAATCTGCGGCGTGCGCCCACGACGATATGTTGTGCTGGTCGGGCTCTTTCTCTTGCGCGGGCACGTTCTGGAATTATTGCGGGCACGTGCAGACAGCGTGCGAAGTGCTACGCCTGGACACGAGCGCCTTCGGCAACAGACGGCTGCTCCGGTGTCGGCCCCCCGCGCCACCGCGCGCGCGAGGCCGCGCGTCGCGCGCGCGAGGCCGCGCGTCGCGCGCCCAGGAAGGCCGAGGCAGCCATTGTGCGGCGCGGCGGACACACGCCACGCGAACCGCGCTTCGTTCGCGACGCTATGATTGCGCAATTACTTGGCCTACATGGTCGCAGCGAAGAAGAAAAGGCGGGGCCGCCGCGCGGCATTCGCCAGTCAACCCAGCGGTCGCGCAGGTGGCATCCACCATGTTTCTAATTACGTACATATCCCTGCTTCGCCTACCATCCGAGTGTTTACCCATCCGGTGGTGCGGCAACACTCTGTCGCGCGGCCGCGCGGCGGGCCGCGCCGTCTGGAAACGCGCGCTGGGGCACCCGCGCACGCGCCGAACGCGCTAGGCGGAGTTGGCCATATCGGCAGACGAGGCATTCCTCTGGTTGCCAAGGCGGAAGAACAAGCCGTGCGCGTCGATACTCCGCCGGAGGTGTTGGTGCCGCGCACGCGCCGCGACGTGCGCCGTGCACGCGCTGCCTCCGTTGCTGCGCGGCACAGCAGTAGGCACTCAGCCGTTCGCGCAGTTCTCAGGGTCGGATGCCCGGCGTATCCTTCGGTCCCTATTGTCCAGGATAGGCGTGGACAGTGCCAACCTATTCGGCACCCTCGACATACGAAGGTCGCGACCCGCGATAGCCCGCGCGGCGCGGCGCGCACAACCCTTCGCCCCTCTCGCGCGCACAAGGGGGCACGCCGATGACATCGATCGCGCGGGTGCACCGACCGCAGTAACGAAGGAACGCGGAGGCTGGGCGTCGAACGCCTACCTGGCTTACATCGACCGCGTCCGGGTCGAAAGTGAGAGGGTAGCGGCCGCGCGCAACGCCGCGTCCGATTGCTCGGACAGCTCTGACAGCAGCTCAGACACCTAGTGTGGCTGCGACATCCCGGCGCGCGCCCGAGCGCCGCGCTCCGCGTGCGCAACGGGTGAGCGGCGCACGGCGCTGGTCGCATCGTTGCATTGGGTCGTGCTGCGACCAGCACCGAGGCCTCGTGGCGCCCGCGCCCTCTCGGCGCGGCGCAGGCTTCGGCGCACACCCAACGCTGTGGTTGCAGACGCAACCCAGCTACGGGTGAGCGGGGTGCTCAGCGAATTTGTGCGTATGGAACGAGTTCGGCCCCTGGTTCCATCGCACACACTCGCTGGCCCCAGGCGCACGCGGCGGACGCAGGCGCGAGCAGTCGCCGCGCCGCCGCTTGGCTCGCGCGCGCCGCAGGCGATGTGGGCAGGCCCGCGCGCCCCCGCGCGCGGCCGCTGCCCGCCGCGGCCGCGCGCAGGTACCACAGGTTTGTGTGTGCCTGGGGCGCGCGCCCCGCGCTCGGGATTTGACCCACCCGTGCCCGCCCCGTTTCTCGCCCGTTGCTGGGTCGTGCTGCGACCAGCACCGAGGCCTCGTGGCGCCCGCGCCCTCTCGGCGCGGCGCAGGCTTCGGCGCGCACCCAACGCTGTGGTTGCAGACGCAACCCAGCTACGGGCGAGCGGGGTGCTCAGCGAATTTGCGCGCCCCGGACCGTTCCCTTCATGGCCCTCGGGTCCAGGGACCGACCCCTGGGCGCCGAATGTCCGTCCGCTGCCTTCTGGTTGGGCATCAGAGGCCGTGCTGTGTGCGCCACCAGCAGACCGGCACCACCCACACATATGTATTATATTACTTACGTTGCATCTTCGGGGGACCTCGCCTGTCCCCAAAATTGGTGTCTTTTCTTGTGCCCGACGCGGGCTCGTTGCAGCCTCGACACGGATTTGGCATGTATTCGACGCGGTCTCGACACGGATTCGACACGGATCCGACGAGGCCGACATGGATTCGACACGGATTCGACGCAGATAGGGCCGCGACGGGACAGACAAGGTTCCCCGAGGATGCAGCATAATATTACATGCGCGTCGACCACGCAAGAGCGCCCCGCACGCTCGGAAATCTCACAGCACAAGCTCCGTTGCGGGCGCGTTCTGGCCATACCGCTCGGGAAACGATGCGCTACAGGATGTTGTGCTATTTGCTCGGGTCGGACGAGCGGCTCCGACAGAGGCACAATAGTATTAGTATGTCCGTACAGTGGAAGCCCATGCCAAGAAACAGTATACTTGCCTCCAGGGTGCCCTTTTTTTAGTTTCGATGGTTTTGCTATGGAAAGCGTGACGTTCCCACACCAGAAATCAATGGACGCCCTGGGGTCTCAGGGTTGGGTTTCTTGTGGATGGTTTCTTGTGGCCGGTTCCCCACAGCATGCGGCCCAGAAGAGGCCGCCCTGATCCGCGCCATCCTCGAGAGGGACGCGCTGCTGCTGGACTTGGAGGCGCGCGAGGCGCGGCTGGCCGCGGAGAACCAGGCGCGCCTCGAGAGCTCTGGGCTGCTGGCCCGGGTGGAGGCCCCTACTCTCCGGCTCCGCTTCGTCTTCCTCATCTTCCTCTCCTAGCTCGTCAGGAGGAGGTGGAGGAGGAGGAGGGGGAGGGGGAGGGGGATGGGGGAGCATGGAGCATGGAACATGGATTGGCCTGCCTCCAAGGAGGCAGGTCCGAGAAGAGAATGCGTATAACAAATATCGTGCAGCAGGCATGGAATGGCAAGCATGCGGGTGAATGCGCCCTAGTGTGAAACACACCCGAAATATGGCCAATCCGGTCGGGCAAGGCCCAGCATGAAGCAAGGAAGTGTGGCCCTTTTTCCCAGGCGCCAACATAGACATGGCGACAATATAGTCACGACAGAACGTGACCTTCATAACAGTCGGAGGAAGAGGAGGGGGAGGAGGAGGAGGAGGAGGAGGAGGAGGAGGAGGAGGAGGAGGAGGAGGAGGAGGAGGAGGAGGGAAGGAGGAGGAGGAGGAGGAGGAGGAGGAGGAGGAGGAGGAGGAGGAGGAGGAGGAGGAGGGGTGGGAGGGGAAGGAGGGGGATGAGGGGGAGGAGGAGGACCAGAGCAAACCCAAGACTCATCAATGATGGTGCGAGACGCCCTACCGTCCCAAGGGCCCCGCAATTCAGGCGTGAGCTCCGTTTTCAAACGCTACCGACCGCCATCCTTCGAGATATCAAGAATTCGACAAGGTAGTGGTGTAAACTTCTAGGAAGTGCTCAGCGACAGCCTCGCTTTGACATGGAACCGGCCTCCATCCGTGTAGCTCTTGCGTATGTATGAACTTCTGGTCGTGCAATCCGACAAGGTTACAGGCGAGAGCCCCACTTTTGAAAAGGAGCGCCCTCCATCCGCATAGCTGTTGCACACCGTTGCGTATGTGGTGTTCTTGTTTGTGGATGGCTCAAGCGAGCGCCTCGTTTAGAACAGGTGCGGGCCTCCGCCCTTGCAGCTGATGGAAGCGTTGCGCTAAGGCGAGGGCCTCATTTTGAAGAGGTACCGCCTTCAACTCCTGTGACAGTTGGGAGTTTTACAGCCTCGGGATAGAAGGCATCCGTGTCTCGATACGTTCGTGTATCCCCCTTTCCTGCCTCGCCTGCAGCCATCGCGGCACAGGCCCGCTGGATACGTTGTCAGGAAGTCTCAAGCGAAACGCCCAGCCAGGCCTAAGAACGCGTCTCGTGGTGCGACATAGAGGAGGATGAGGATGCGGAGGAGGAGGAGGAGGAGGAGGACGAGGAGGACGAGGAGGACGAGGAGGAGGACGAGGAGACGGAGGAGGAGGAAGAGGAGGGGAGGAGGAAGAAGACGACGAGGAAGACGACGAGGACGAGGAGGCTTCTTTTGGTTTTGCTCAGGCTTCCAGAAGCCCCTGGAGGCCGCCCGCTGCTCCCGAGGGCCTCTGGAGACTTCCAGATACGTCCAGAGACCCGCAGATACCTTTGTGGACACCTCTGGTGATGGTGATGGTGATGACGACGGCGACAACGACTACGACGACGATGATGATGATGACGATGATGATGGTAATGCTAATGCTGATGATGGTGATGATGACGCTGATGGTGCTGATTATGATGACGGTGGTGGTGATGATGCTGACGATGACGATGACAAAGCTTATGACGATGCTGCTGATGATGGTGGTGATGATGATGCCGATCGTGCTGATGCTGATGACGTTGATGATGATGATGATGATGATGATGATGATGATGATGATGATGATGATGATGATGATGATGGTGATGATAGTGGTGATACGTGGTGATGGTTATGGTGATGATGTTGTCGATGACGATGATGACGCCGATGGCAATGGTAAGGATGATACTGACGACGATGATGGTGGTGGTGATGATGATGCTGGTGGCGGTGGTGATGGTGATGATGATGACGATGCGGATGATGATGATGCTGATGATGATGATGCCGATGATGACGATGATGCTGATGCTGATGTCGGTGATGGTGATGGTGATGCGGATGATGATGACCATGATGGGGATTATGATGACGACGATGATGATGATCCTGATGGTGGTGATGAAGACGATGATGATGCTGATGAGGATGAGGATGAGGATGATGAGGAGGATGAGGATGAGGAGGATGAGGAGGAGGATGACGATGCTGATGACGACGATGATGAAGCTGATGATGATGAATCTGATGGCCTCGGCGAGGGTGGTGATGGTGGTGGTGTTGCCGCTGCTGATGACGAGGAGGAGAAGGAGAATGAGGATGAGGAGGAGGAGGAGGAGGAGGAGGAGGAGTGGCGGTGGTCGGGACGTGTTACCATCAGTACAGGCACAGCGGCTTTGCCGTCCCAAGGCCAGCCTTACAGGCCAGCCCTCACCTCTTGCGCTCAGGCACTCGTTCACCTATCTCCTACCGTCGCCTGCGCAGCGCAATTTACGCTCACTGCTTCTGAGACAACCTTGTTTTTCAAGACATCCAATGTGTTGTTCTCTGCTCGTACCTTCGGCGGCCCATCTGCCACGTTTTTCTTATATACCATCATTATGGTGTACGCTTCACACTTCTTTTGGTAGATGCCCACTGCCACCTTATACGTTTCGCCTCTCGTCGTAGTCCGGTTCAAGGCAGCACGCATCATCATACGGCTTACTTTCAAACATGAGACAGCTTGTACCTACTATATTCGGGGAGGTTGCTTGAGGTTGTTGTGTGGGGGGTGGGCTGGTGACTCACCAAGGCACATTCTGCTTCACGTGCCTGGCGGGCGCCTACTTAATGTTATACCCTTCACCGCCTATGTTATTTTACCGCCTGCCTCACGGCGCCCGCCAGGTACTTGTGAGCCAAGTCGTGTATGTTTCTTGATTTACTTCCTGTCTTGTATGCTACAGCTTCCAGAACGCCACACGCTGACGCATAAGGCCCGCGCGACGCCAAACAGGGGGAGGAGGAGGAGGAACAGGAGGAGAAGAGGATGGTGACATAATGCAGGATGGATGAGGAGACGGAGGAGGATGGAGGAGGAAAAGGAGGAGGGAGCGGCATGATGGACTTGAAGAGGAGGAGGAGGAAAAGCAAAAGGAGGTGAACGGAGGAGGAATTTGAAGAGGATGAGGCGGAACTTGAAGAGGAGGAGGAAACACAGAGGGAGGAGGAGGAGGTGGAGGATGACGGCAGGAGCGCAGCATGATAGCAGGGAAGGACGGAGGATGGAGGAGGAGGAGGAGGAGGAGGAGGAGGAAGTGATGAGGACGGGGAGGATAAAAATGGGATGAGGATGGGGAGGAAGAGGAGGGGGAGGATGGGGAGGAGGAGGAGGAGGAGGAGGTGGTGGCGGAGGAGGAGGAAGAGGGGGAGGGAGTATGAGTATGAGGATGAGGATGAGGATGAGGATGATGATCAGGATGAGGATGAGGAGAAGGATGAGAAGGAAGAGGAGGAGGAGAAGGAGGAGGAAGAAGATGCTGATGATGATGATGATGATGGTTGTAGTGATGGTGAGGATGATGAGGAAATGGAAGGTGGTGATGATGCTGATGATGCTGCTGATGATGAGGATGGTTACGATGATGAGGATGAGGATGGGGATGATGCGGATGAAGTTTATGATGATGATGACGACGATGCTGAACCTGATGATGTTGTTGATGATGCTGTTTATGATGACAATGCTGATGGATGGTGGTGGTGGTGGTGGTGGTGGTGATGATGATGATGGTGATGACAATGATGCTGATGATGACGACGATGATGATGCTGCTGCTGCTGATGATGATGATGATGGTGATAATGGTGAGTAGGAGGGGGAGGAGGAGGAGGAGGAGGAGGAGGAGGAGGAGGAGGAGGAGGGGTCCTCTATCGCGTGCCCTCTTTTCCTGCTCATTCAAAAAGTGTTTGGAGTACTTGATGAGAGCCTGCGCGCCAGGGGGGAGGAGGAGGAGAACCAGAGTAGGGCCAGCACACTCCATTCAAGCTGCAGAAGCTAACTCGGGCATTCCCTTCAACCACCGCGAGAGCCCCCTGGAACGTGGAGGGCTTCCTGGACATGCGAGAGGCTCAGAATTTAGCATTGCTGGAGCGATGATGCGGCTTACTGGCCTTGCCGAAGGATTTGGACCTGAGAGGGTTGGAAGAGTCACCACCAGATGGCCCGCCACAGGGGGTGGCACCCACAGGACGAGAGGAGCCTGACTGGCTTTGCGAATCAATGATGTCATGGATGTGTCCGACCGCATGCCGTACCAGAGCAACGAGTTCGTGAGCCAATCGCGCGTGTCCTCCTCCTCCTCCTCCTTCTCCTCCTCCTCCT
>CAUYUJ010016394.1:705670-710670 GCA_963575745.1 Prorocentrum cordatum | reverse complement strand
TTTTGATCACAGAGCTAAACGGCCCAGGGGAGGAAGAGAAGGAGGAGGATGACGAGCTGGAGGAGGGGGAACATGATGATGATGATGATGATGATGATGAGAATGAGGATGATGAGGATGGTGATGATGATGAGGATGATGGTGATGATTGTGATGACGATGATGATGATGATGATGATGATGATGATGATGATGATGATGATGATGATGATGATGATGATGGTGGTGATGATGATGATGACGATGATGATGATGATATGATGCTGGTGATTATGATGGTGATGGTGATGGTGATGATGCTGATGATGGTGACGGTGATGATGATGATGATGATGATGGTGCTGATGATGATTATGATGATGCTGATGGTGATGCTGATGCTGATGCTGCTGATGATGATGCTGATGATGAAGAATATGATGCTGATGTTGTTGATGATGATGATGAGGAGGAGGAGGAGGAGGAGGCGGAGGAGGAGGATTAGGAGTAGGAGTAGGATAAGGAGGAGGAGGAGGCGGAGGAGGAGGAGGAGGAGGCGGATAAGCTTGGAGAGGAGGAGGAGGAAAAGGAGGAGGAGGAGGAGGAGGAAGAGGAGGAGGAGGAGGAGGAGGAGGAGAGGATCGGGAGCACAAGGAGGAAAACGTGAGGATGTCGGAGGCGCTGGAGCGGCTGGCCGCGGAGCGGCAGGAGCTGGAACGCCAGACGGCAGAGGCGCTGGCGGGCCGCAAGCCACCAAGGGGGGGAAGGGGGGGCAGACCGCCGGGGGCTTCTGGAAGTGGGAAGAGGAGGAGGAAGAGGAGGTGGAGGAGGAGGAAGTGGAGGAAGAGGAGGAGGAGGAGTAGGAGGAGGGGGGAGGAGGAGGAGGAGGAGGAGGAAGAGGAGGCGGAGAAGGAGGCGGAGGAGGAGGAGGACGAGGACGAGGACGAGGACGAGGAAGAAGGAAGAGGGCGTTGACGAGGACGTTGACGAGGACGAGGACGAGGACGAGGACGATGAGGAGGAGGAGGAGGGGAAGGAGGAGGAGGGGGAAGGATGATAATGATGATGACGATACTGATGCTGATGCTGATGCTGATGCTGATGCTGATGCTGATGCTGCTGATGATGATGATGACGATGATGATGAGGAGGAGGAGGAGGACGAGAGGAAAAGAAAAAGGAGGAGGAGGGGGAGGGTGAATGGGGGAGTAAGGAGGAATGGGGACGAAGGAGGATGAGGAGGAGGAGAAAGGAGGAGGCGCAACGATGAGACAGAGGATTTAACATTATACCTATACGACCACCCTTCGTGTCATAAGGGGGTTCGGGGGGGGGAGGAACCAACGTCTCACTCGATCGGTCCCACTATCGATATCACTATCGATCTCACTATCGGTCTCGCTCGATCGATCTCACTCGATCGATCCCACAATCGATCCCACTCGATCTATTCCATTCGATCGATCTCACAATCGATATGACTATCGATCTCACTAGCGATCTCACTATCGATCTTACTGTGGATCTCACAATCGATCTCACATTCGGTCTCACTATCGATCTCGCTATCGATATCACAATCGATCTCACAATCAACGTCATCATCATCAACATCATCGTCATCAACGTCACCAACATCATCATCAGCATCGGGACACCATCATCATCATCACCTCACCACCATCATCATCAACATCATTATCATCACCATCGGGACACCATCGTCGTCACCATCATCATCATCATCATCATCATCAACATCATCATCACCATCGGGACGCCATCATCATCATCATCGGAACACCACCACCATCATCATCACCTCATCATCTTCATGAACATCAGCATCAACATCATCATCATCATCGGGACACCATCATTATCACCAGCAACATCATCATCAAGATCATCATCATTGGGACACCATTATCATCGTAACCCTCATCATGATCACCGACATTATCACCATCGGAACACCATCACCATCAACATCAGCTTCATCATCATCACCATCATCGTGCCACCATCATCAAAATCAGCATCATCACCTCCCGATCATCCTCATCATCAACATCATCATCATCGGGACACCATCATCGTCATCATCATGATCATCATCATCATCGGGACACCATCGTTCTCATCACCATCATCATCAACAGCATCATCATCAACCTCATCATCATCGGAACACCATCATCATCATAAGCATGTCATCACCATCTCATCATCAACATCATCAGCAACATAATCATCATCATCGGGGCACCACCATCATCATCATCAGCAACATAATCATCATCACCAACATCATCATCATCATCGAGACACCGTCACCATCACCACCATCACCATCACCATCATCATCAACATCGTCCACATTATCATCATCACCATCATCATCGGGACTTCATCAGCATCACCACCATCACCATCATCATCATCAACACCATCTACATCATCATCATCAACAACATCATCATCATCATCATCATCGCGACACCGACGGGACACCGGCGGGACACCAGCGGGACACCGCGGGCCACCGGCCCCCGGAATGGAATCATTTGGTCAGGCCGCGCGTCAACTGGAGGCGGGACAACGGCGGGACACCGCGGGCCACCGGCCCCTAGAGAGGAATCATTTGGTCCGGCCGCGCCTCAGCCAGAGGAGACTTTCTTCTCGCCCGTCCACGCAGCTTCGCCTCGCCCGCACGCACGGCACACACGAACACGAAACCGAAATCGATTTCCCGGCAGGGGGCTCTCCGTTCCACTTCGATCTCACCCCCACACCTCCGACCATATAGTAGTACTCGTAGCAGTAGCAGCAGCGGTGGTAGTAGTAGTAGTAGTAGTAGTAGTAGTAGTAGTAGTAGTAGAAGAAGCAGTAGAAGTAGTAGTAGTCGTAGTAGTAGTCGTAATAGTAGTAGTAGTAGTAGTTGTAGTAGTAGTAGTAGTAGTAGTAGTAGTAGTAGTAGTAGTAGTAGTTAGTAGTAGTAGTAGTAGTAGTAGTAGTAGTAGTAGTAGTAGTAGTAGTAGTAGTAGTAGTAGTAGTAGTAGTAGTAGTAGTAGTAGTAGTAGTAGTGGTAGTCGTAGTAGTAGTGGTAGTAGTAGTGGTAATAGTAGTGGTAGTCGGAGGTGAGGGGGTGAGATCGAAGTGGAACGGAGAGCCCCCCTACCGGGAAATCGATTTCGGTTTCGTGTTCGTGCGTGCCGTGCGTGCGGGCGAGGCGAAGCTGCGTGGGCGGGCGAGAGAAAGTCTCCTCTGGCTGAGGCGCGGCCGGACCAAATGACTCCCTTCCGGGCGGCCGGTGGCCCGCGGTGTCCCGCGGGTGTCCCGCGAAAGTCCCGTGTGGCTGAGGCGCGGCCGGACCAAATGCCTCCCTTCCGGGCGGCCAGTGGCCCGCGGTGTCCCGCCGGTGTCCCGCGGTGTCCCGCGGTGTCCCGCGGTGCCCCGCGGTGCACCGCGGGTGTCCCACGGTGTCCCGCGATGATGATGATGATGATGCTGATGACGATGATGATGATGATGAGATGAGATGAGATGAGATGATGCTGATGATGATGATGTTGATGATGATGATGATGCTGATGATGATGATGGTGATGCTGATGATGATGCTGATGATGATGATGACGATGATGATGATGATGTATGATGATGATGGTGTCCCGATGATGATGATGATGATGTCGATGATGATGATGACGATGATGATGATGCTGATGGTGTTACGATGATGAGGATGATGGTGATCATGATGATTATGTTGATGATCATGATGGTGACGATGATGGTGTCCCGATGATGATGAGTATGATGATGTTGATGTTGATGATGCTGATTATGATTGTGTCCCGATGATTATGATGATGATGATGATGGTGATGATGTTGAGGATGATGAGGTTGATGATGATTATGGCGTCCCGATGGTGATGATTTTCTTGATGGTGATGATGATGATGATGATGTTGATGATGATGGCGTCCCGATGGTGATGATGATGATGTTGATGCTGATGTTGGTAATGATGATTTGTGCCCCAATGATGACGATGATGATGATGCTGTTGATGATGTTGATGATGCTGATGACGATGATGTCGATGATGAGGATGAGATGATGATGATGGTGTCCCGATGATGATGATGATAACGATGGTGATCATGATGGTGTCCCGATGATGATGCTGCTGCTGATGATGATGATGACGATGACTGTGTCCCGATGCTGCTGATGATGGTGATGTTGATGATGATGATTGTGATGATGGTGCTGGTGATGATGATGGTGGTGTCCCGATGATGTCGGTGCCCGTGATGATGATGTTGGTGTTGATGATGAGGACGGTGTCCCGATTATGATGATGTTGGTGATGTTGATGTTGATGTTGGTGTTGTTGTTGATGATGATGATGACGTTGCTTGCGAGAGCGGTTGTGATATCGATAGTGACATCGATAGGGAGACCGAATGTGATATCGATTGTGAGATCGATTGTGAGATCGATCGTGAGATCGGTAGTCAGATTCGAGGGAGATTGATCGAGCGAGACCGATCTCGAGATCGATAGTGAGATCGATAGTGAGACCGATCGAGTGAGACGTTGGTTCCTCCCCCCCCCCGAACCTCCTTATCACCAGAGGGTGGTCGTATAGGTAGTAGAAGTAGTAGTAGTAGTAGTAGTAGTAGTCGCCGTCGTCGTAGTAATAGTAGTAGTGGTCGTAGTAATGGTAACAGTAGTCGTAGTAGTAACAGTAGTAGTGGCACTAGTAGTAACAGTAGTAGTAGTGGTAGTAGTAGTAGTAGTAGTAGTAGTAGTAGTAGTAGTAGTAGTAGTGGTAGTGGTCGTGGTAGTGGTAGTGGTAGTGGTAGTTGTAGTGGTAGTGGTAGTGGTTGTGGTGGTAGCATCAATCATGGTCTTCGTAGTAGGAGTAGACGTAGTAGTAGTAGCAGTAGTAGTAGTAGTAGTAGTAGTAGAATAGTAGTAGTAGTAGTAGGAGGAATAGTCGTAGTC
>CAUYUJ010016394.1:675670-690670 GCA_963575745.1 Prorocentrum cordatum | reverse complement strand
GCTGAAGGCGGTCGTTCGCGCCGTCACGCGCGCGCCTGGCGACGGGAACGTCACGGAGCCGGAGGAGGGGCGGTGCCAGCTCACCACTCACAGCCGGCTCGTCTCCGGCCCCGACGAGCGCGCGCTCTTGGCCACCGTCGAGCACTTCTCACCCGCCGTTCCGCCAGAGCCCCCTGGCGATGCGCCGCGCTCCTCCCGCCAGGTCTGCCTCGCGCTGGAAGACGCCAGCATCGCCACGACCCCCTCTGGGAACCGGCCCACAGGTACCGCCCATCCTTCCCGCCAGACCAGCACACAACGGGACCCGGCCACCCGCGGCCGCCGGAGGTTCCGCCCCCAGCGCCCGTCTCGGGGCAGTTGGGCCCCCGCCCGTCGAGCCGCTGGCCGACGCTCTCCGCGAGCGGGGCGCCGCCGAGCTGACCTCCGTCGTCGGGCACTTCGCCGAAGCCGGGGACAGCCGCGACGCCTGGTTTGCTTTCGCGCGCGTTGGGCTTCGCACCCGGCCCTCGGCGGGGCAGAGCTTCAACGAGCCTGGCGATTTCACATTTGGGGCTCTCTGCCGGTTCCTCATAAACCTTTGGGCTCAGTGGGGGCACCTGGAGCTCAGTCGGCGGGGTCTCCCCACGGCGGGGAGTCCGCGGCCAGCCAATGGCTACAGCGCGCACCAGCAAGTCTTTCTCGCGCCCAGACTGGGGCCACGGCTCAGACCTTCTGACCAGAGGCAATGACGGCCCCCCTGGCGGCGAGCATCGCGCAGCGCCCGCCGCGGCGACCCAACATTGCCCACCATGGCCCCGAGCCAGCGTCGCCCCACCGGACCCCGCCGGCAGCGCCAGCTGAGCCCAGCCCGCCTCCAACCCCTTGGAGAGGACGGACACCGAGCAGCTCCGCCGCGGCCCCGCGCGCGACAGCATCGACTGCACGCGCGACCTCAAGAATCGCCAGAACGCTGTCTACAACCTCACCCAGGAGCAGCACACACACACGCACGCACGCACACACACACACACACCTACACACACCTACACACACCTACACACACACCTACACACCTACACACACCTACACACACCTGCACCTACGCACACACATACACACACACACACACACTTTTGGCGGTCGCGGCCTCGCGCGCAGCGACGAGGCGGAGAAAGGTTGCAGCACTGGTGCGCGCGCGGCCAGACCCTCAGGCGAGATCACCTGAATCCCAGAACACACATTTCAACAGTGGGAGGCGGGCGGCGAGGAGATTGGGAGGAGGGACGAGACCCTTCTCCCCCTCCCCCTCCCCTTCCTCCTCTTCGTCATTTGTCCTTCTTTCTCACTCCTCCTCTATTCAATCCTCCTCGTCATCATCCTCATCATCCTCATCAACATCATCATCAGCATCATCATCAGCAGCATCATCATCATCATCGTCGTCGTCGTTGTCGTCGTTATCGTCATCGTCATTGCCATCCTCATGTTCATCTTCATCTTCATTATCATCAATAGCAGCATTATCACCATCGTCATCGTCATTGTCATCGTCATAATCATCATCATCGTCATCGTCATCATCATCAGCATTATCATCATCATCATCATCATCATCAGCATAAGCAGTACCATCATCATCACCATCACCATCGCCATCACCATCACCATCACCATCACCATCATCATCATCATCATCATCATCATCATCATCATCATCATCATCATCATCATCATCATCATCATCATAGTCGTCATCATCATCGTCGTCATCATCATCATAATCTTCATCATCATCAGCAGCAGCAGCAGTATCGTCATCATCATCAGCAGCAGAAGCACCGTCGTCGTCGTCATCGGCATCGTAATCATTATCATCGTCATCATCATCATAGTCGTCATCATCATCGTCGTCATCATCATCATCTTCATCATCATCAGCAGCAGCATCGTCCTCATCATCATCATCAGCATCATCATCATCAGCAGCAGCACCGTCGTCGTCGTCATCGTCATCATCATCATCAGCAGCATCGTCATCATCATCAGCAGCATCATCATCACCATCGTCATCGTCAGTGTCGTCGTCATCCTCATTGTCTCCATCGTCGTCCCCGTCTTCATCATCCCCAATCACTGTCATCATCATCAGCAGCATCATCACCATCATGTCAGCATCATCAAATGATCATCACTATCACTATCATCACCACCACCATCATCATCATCATCATCGTCATCATCATCATCGCCATCATCGTCATATCATCATCACTATCATCATCACCATCGCCACCATCACCATCGCCACCATCGTCATCATCGTGTTCAGCATCGTCGCCATCATCGATAGTAGCCTAGTCATCAATACCACCATCCTCTCTCTTCTTGAGGTCCGGCCTCCGAGTATGTGCTCATTGCATCTGGCCGTCACGAACACTCGTGCCTGTGTTTATGAGCGGACTGCCGGCGGCGATGCTGGCCCCCCCCCCTCTCTCCCCTGCACAGACACAATGATATAACACCTGCCGAGGACGTGGAGGAGGAGGGGGAGGAGGAGGAGGAGGAGGAGGAGGAGGAGGAGGAGGAGGATGAGGAGGATGAGGAGGAGGAGTTGAAGGAGGAGGAGGAGGAGGAGGAGGAGGAGGGAGGGGGAATATTGTGATGAGGGGGATGATGCTGATGCTGATGCTGATGTTGATGTTGTTGATGATGACGCTCATGATGATTATGGTGTTCATGATGGTGATGAGGACGAGGATGAGGAAGAGGATGATTCTGATGATGCTGATGATGATGATGAGGAGGATAGTGATGATGCTGATGATGATGCTGCTGATGCTGATGCTGATGCTGATGGTGATGATGACGATGATGATAATGAGGATGAGGATGATGATGATGAATGATGATGATGATGATGAGGAGGAGGAGGAGGAGGATGATGAGGAGGATGAGGAGGAATGGGGAAAGAGAGTGTGATGACGAGGATAATGATGAGAAGGTGGAGAAGTCAGAAAGGAGGAGGAGGAGGAGGAGGAGGAGGAGGACGAGGACGAGGATGAGGAGGAGGAGAGAGGAGGAGGAGGGCGGGAGGGGAAGCAGGAGGAAGCGAAGACGGAGAAGGAGGAGGAGGAGGAGGAGGAGGAGGAGGAGGAGTTAGGCCGAGCCTCGCCGTCACTGCGGTGTCGGCTGCCCTTGCAAGGCTGTGGAAGTATGAGAAGACCGAGGCGGAGTCAGAGGCGGACGAGGTCCGGCGGAAGTACGGGCCCCACGCCAAGGCTCGCATGGTCAGGAGGAGGGGAAATGGAGGAGGAAGGGGCAGGAGGAGGAGGATGAGGAGGAGGAGGAAGGATGATGGTGATTATTGATGATGATGATGATGATGATGATGATGATGATGATGATGATGATGATGATGATGATGATGATGATGATGATGATGATGATGATGATGATGATGATGATGATGATGATGATGATGATGATGATGATGATGATGATGATGATGATGATGATGATGATGATGATGATGATGATGATGATGATGATGATGATGGTGATGATGATTGATGATGATGATGATGATGATGATGATGATGATGATGATGATGATGATGATGATGATGATGATGGTGGTGGTGATGATGATGATGATGATGCTGATGATGATGATGATGATGATGATCTGATGCTGATGTGCTGATGCTGATGCTGATGCTGATGCTGATGCTGATGATGATGAGGAGGAGGAGGAGGAGGAGGAATGAGGAGGATGAGGATGAGGGGGGAGAGGGAGGAGGAGCAGGAGGAGCAGGAGGAGGAGCAGGAGGAGGAGGAGGAGGAGAAAGAAGAGAAACGTGGCGAAGAGGAAGAGGAGGATGAGGTGGAGGAGGAGAAGGAGGAGGAGCAGGAGGAGGACGAGGACGAGGAGGAGCAGCAGGAGGGGCAGGAGGAGGAGAAGGAGGAGGAGGAGGAGGAGGCGGGGCTCGACTCTCCCAAGAAGAGCCAAACATGTAAGTGTCATCCGAGGGAAAGTCAGACTCGGTGGAGTCCGACGGGCCAAGACGAGGGAGGATGAAGCAGGGAGGGAGGGAGGAGCAGGGCAGGAGGAGCAACGGGGGGCAGTGAGGGAGGGATGGAGAGGGCGGGTGGAGGAGGAGGGGGGGAAGGAGGACGAAGGAAGGAGGAGGAAGCTGGAGGGGGGAGGGGAGGGGGAGATGGAGGGAGAGGGAGGGAGGGAAGGAGTAGGAAGCACGATTGAGGACGAGGGAGGGAGGAGGATGAAGGAAGGAGGAGAATAATGATTGAGCGGAGGGAGAGGAGGCGGATGAGGAGGAGAAGGATACTGTGAAGGTGAGTGGGTAGGAGAAGGTAGTGGAAAGAGGAGAAGGATGGGGAGTTTGGGGGGCATGGGACGAAGCAAGAGGAAGAAGGAGTAGAAATGATCAGGACGAAGACAACATGGGAGGGGGCTGTGGGGGAAGGAACAGGTGGATGTGAATGTGAGGGTCTTGAGGATCCCGATGATGCGGGGCGTTCATTGGCCCCTCGCAGGCTGGCGACGACGAAGAGGTTTAGTCTATATTTGCCTCCTCACCACAAGTAGTGTCGACTCCCTCACGCCGGCGTTGGGTTTTCTCAGATTCTACCATCGCCTCAGGGAAACGGAAGCCGTGCAATTGGGCGACTCGGGAGGCGTCACAGCAGGACAGACTCACCACGCTGGGATTCCGCTCCGCAACCGCGTCGGCCGAAGCGGATTACCCTACAGCCGTTCTGTCTGGCTTCCCCACCGCGCTCAAGCAAAGGACCCCAGACAACTTTGATCGCAACCGACGGCCCGACGGCAGGGCCCATGGCGGCGCTTCCCACATTATAGTTGGGAAGCAGATCACGGCTCAGCCTCGAATGTTGTGTGTTGAGGCCTGGACGGTCTGGGCCTTGACACTCGGCCAAGAGGCCCCGTGCAGCCTTCTGCACCGATGCCCGCATAATTTGTAGAAGAGTAGATCGGAGAGCATTTATCCAGACTGAGCCCGCACAGAAGCCTGGACCGCCGAATGCCTGGATGTGGATGTGGTAGGGGAGGAGGAGGCGGATGAGGATGAGGACGAAGATGAGGATGAGAATGACGAGCAGGAGGAGGAGGATGAAACAGATGTGGATGAGGATGGGGATACGGATGAGAATGATGTCGGTGAGGATGAGAATGAGGACCGTGATGATGCTGATGATGATGCGAATGATGATGTTGATGATGATGATGACGATGATGATGATGATGAGGATGATGATGATGATGATGATGATGTTGGATGGTGATGGTGATGATGATGATGATGATGATGCTGATGCATCTACTGCTGTTGATGATGCTGATGGTTCTGATGGTGGTGGTGATGGTGTTGGTGGTGATGGTGATGGTAATGGTGATGATGCTGATGATGATGCTGTTGTTGCTGCTGGTGATGATTATTATGATGCCCATGATGATGATCGTCCCTGTGATGATGATTGTGATGATGATGATGAATATGATGATGATGATGATGATGATGATGATGATGATGATGATGATGATGATGATGATGATGATGATGATGATGATGATGATGACGATGAGGATGACGATGACGATGCTAATGACGATGAGGATGATGATGAGGATTCAGAGGAGAAGGAGGAGGAGGAGGAGGATCAGGAAGAGGAGGAGGAGGAGGAGGAGGAAGAGGAGGGGGAGGGGGAGGAGGGAGGGGAGGAGGGGGATGGGGAGTTGGAGGAGGACGTACACGTGAAGGTGGAGGAGGTGGAGTAGATGAAGGGGGAGGAGAAGCGGCAGCAGGTGAGGAAGAAGGGATCACAGTAGCAGTTGTGATGATGATACATGTGGTGGCGGGTGTGGTGGTGGTAATGAGGATGATGATGAGGATGATTATGATGAGACGGAGGATGAGGATGACGATGATGACATTGTAGCGCGATGCTGCAAATGATGCTTATCATCATGACGATGCCGAGGAGGAGGATTAAGAGGAGAACGATGAGGAGGTGGGCACTGATGAGGATGACGATGATGGTGGGGATGAGGCTCAGGATGATGATGGTGATGATGACGATGATGGTGGTAATGATGGTGGTGATGACAATGATGGTGATTATGCTCATGTTGATGATGATGGTCGTGATGCTGCTTATGATGATGATGATGATGATGATGATGATGCTCATGATGAGGATGATGTTGCTGATGGTGATGAACGATGATGACATTGCAGCGCGATGCTGCTGATGATGCGGATCATGATGACGATGTCGAGGATCAGGAGGAGGAGGATGAGGACGCGTAGGAGGAGAATGAGGAGGGCCAGGAGGAGGAGAAGGAGGAGGATACTGATGATAAGAATGATGATGCTGATGGTGATGATGGTGATGCTCATGATGACATATGATGCGGAGCATGATGACGATGCCGAGGAGGAGGAGGAGGAGGAGGAAAAGGAGGAGGAGGAAGAAGAGGAGGAAGGGGACCAGGACGACAAGGAGGAGGATACCGATGATGATGGGGAGGATGATGCTGATGATGATGGTTATGTTGATGGTGATGATGACGTTGATGATGGGGATGACGATCATGATGATCATGATGATGATGCTGATACTGATACTGATGGTGATAGTGATGGTAATGGTGATGGTGCTGATGATGACGATGGTGATGGTGATGCTGCTGATGCTGATGGTGATGGTGGTGATGATGATGATTCTGGCGATGCTGATGATGATTATTATGAATTAGATTATGATGATGATGGTGATGATGGTGGTAATGATGATGAATATGATGAAATGATAATCAGCAGTCGGACGAGTAGGAGCAGGACCAGGAGGTGGAGAAGCAGGGATCACGAGCAGCAGCAGGCAGCAGCACGAGCAGGGGCCGAAGCAGGAGGAGCAGGAGGAGGAGCAGGAGAGCGAGCAGAAGGAGGAGGAACAGGAGCGCGAGCGGGAGGAGAAGCGAGCGGAGCATAACGAGCAGGATCAGGCGGAGGAGGAGCCCGTGTATGAGGGTCAGCAGCAGGAGGAGGAGGAGGAGGAGGAGGAGGAGGAGGAGGAGGAGGAGGAGGAGGAGCAGGAGGTGACCGGCTCGCTTCTCTAGGGTTAAGTCGGGCCTGTCCTCTACAGGAGGAATATTCTAAACATTGCCCAAGAAGTGATTATTTGTTGGCTATGTTGGGGGTATTTTTGGAGTATTTTCAATTTTTCGCCCAACATCCGCCTGGAGGGGGACACGCCCGAGCTAACTCCAGGGGCCGGGCCGAGCGATGCACGCTGGCCTGCAGGGGTGCCCCCCGCGGGCCTCGGCCGAGGTCGAGAGGCCCACGGCCGAGGCCCGACCGAAGCCGAGGCCGGGGCCGAGGCCTTCGAGCCGAGGCCGGGGCAGGGCCGAGGCCACGGTCGAGGCCTCGGCCTACGAGCCGAGGCCGGGGTCCGACCGATGCCGATGCCGAGGCCTTCGTCTGCGAGGCCCGAGGCCCGAGGCCCGAGGTCCCAGGGAGCCTGCAGGCTCGAAGGCGCCCAGGAGGGGGGTGCGGGTTCGAGCCGGCGGGGGGTCTGAGGTGGCCCAGCACTGGTTCCAGCGAGCAGGAATCAAGGGGCCCCAGGACACACAAATAAATACACACAAATAAACATATGCCCCATATTTCCCCATATTTTCTGGGTTTTTGTCTTCCCCCCCACTTCCCATATTTTCCCATATTTTCTTGGGGATCGACGATTAATTGTGTCTGTGTGTTTTTTTCCCTCCTGAAGGAAGAGGCGGCGAGGTTCGGGGTGGTGGGTTCGAGAAGGATTTTCGCCTGCACGGCCTCTGGGGGCCGGCTTCGGGCCCCAGGACCGCCAACAACGAGTCTGCAGTGAAACAGCACCAGACGGGGGGGTCCGGGGACCGATTTTCAGCGGATTTGCCCTTGTCCCCCATTCTTGACAGATTTTCTCAAGGCCCATCCAGTTCAGACCCACGGCCCCCTCCAAGGTGAGCAGTAACCAGGCCTCCCAAATTTTGTCCGAGAGATCAGATGGGGTCGGAGGATTGCGCCGCATCGCCGATACATCGGCGATGCGCCTCGATACGGAGCTGGATTTTCTCCACGCCGCTGGCGGCGATGCATCACCGACATCCCGATGCATCGGCGATACATTGGCGATGCGGTGCGTTCCTCCGACCCCATCTGCTCGGACTCCATTCGGGATGACTCTGGGTGAGGACTAGGAGTATGTGGTTATTCTGGCCGAGGCCATGGATTCTCGCAGATGCCATGGCCCCCTCTTTTGTTTTCTTCTTGTTAGCATTCGTATTATTATTGTTATGTTTCGACTTCGTCCGTGTATTGTCACTCTTAGTATGATTCCTCTTATTCGTATTTTTTGTTGCCATCACTATTACCACCGCTGTTTCGTTTCTTCTGTTTCTTCTAGTACTATTCGTGTTTGTATAGTTCTTCGTGTCGTGTTGATGATGTTTCTTATTATTATTCAAGTTGTTTGTGTTCAGCTAAGTGTTTATTGAGATAGTTTTTGTAGTAGCACTCATGCTGTTAATGTTAATAATATTATCAACATTATTATTATTGTTATTATTATTTTTATTTGTATGACACTTCGCATTCGTATTAGTATTCGCGGCAGTTTTCATTTCCGTAGTATTCTTATTGCTCTGAGTCCTGCTCTTAGTATATCGTTCTTCTTGTCAGTATGGTTGGTATGTCTGCTGTTTTTGTATTATTGGCACTATTCAATAGCAGTAGTATTAATCGTATTAGTATTACTATTACTACCAGGAGTAGTGTTGTTATTATTGCTAGTACTAGTGCTATGATTCGTATTCCAAGTATCAGTATTGTATGTTGATCTAACTGTTTGCAAAACTTATCCGTAAGGGCTTCGCCCCCTGCCGCCGGCCCCCTCTCTCGGAGAATGGGCCATGCAAGAGCTAAGTCATGAGGCCTTGGCGCTGTCGTGAAGCAGTATCGAAACTTCATGCGAAGCCGATTCGCAATCAGCAAAACCAACTGATCACAAGAGGGGTTACCACACCTGGCGATTGGTAAGACGTGTATGGTTTACGGGCTTGGTTACCACACCTTGCGATTAAAGGGCCGAGGGAGTTCTCGCAGTTTGGGTTACCACGCCTTGCGATGGATGTGCGTGAGGGGTGGCACCGAATTCCAGAAATGTAGCAACCCCCCTGATTTTTTGGACCCTGACCCCGCGGATCTGCGTGAGGGGTGGCACCGAATTTCAGAAATGTGGCAAATCCCATGTGTTTTTGGACCCTGACCCCGCGGATCTGCGTGAGGGGTGGCACCGAATTTCAGAAATGTGGCAAATCCCTTATGTTTTTGGACCCTGACCCCGCGGATCTGCGTGAGGGGTGGCACCGAATTTCAGAAATGTGGCAAATCCCATGTGTTTTTTGGACCCTGACCCCGCGGATCTGCGTGAGGGGTGGCACCGAATTTCAGAAATGTAGCAAATCCCATGTGTTTTTGGACCCTGACCCCGCGGATCTGCGTGAGGGGTGGGACCGAAGTTCAGAAATGTTGCAAATCCCATGTGTTTTTGGACCCTGACCCCGCGGATCTGCGTGAGGGGTGGCACCGAATTTCAGAAATGTGGCAAATCCCATGTGTTTTTGTTTTTGGACCCTGACCCCGCGGATTTGCATGAGGGGTGGCACCGAATTTCAGAAATGTGGCAAATCCCATGTGTTTTTGGACCCTGACCCCGCGGATCTGCGTGAGGGGTGGCACCGGATTTCAGAAATGTGGCAAATCCCCTGTGTTTTTGGACCCTGACCCCGCGGATCTGCGTGAGGGGTGGCACCGAATTTCAGAAATGTGGCAAATCCCATGTGTTTTTGGACCCTGACCCCGCGGATCTGCGTGAGGGGTGTTGATTTCGAGCCCCCCCAGCAATTCAGACAACGCGCCCAGGGGGTGCTAAAAATCTGGTTTGGGCCTCCCCCCCCCTCGCGCGGTCAATCAAAACTAGTTACAGCAACCAGCAAAAAGTCAACTAGTTACAGTAACCAGCAAGAAGCAGAACTGTAACGCTGGAAACTACAAGCTACAACTGGCACAGGAAACTGCGAACCTCGCGCCTACAGCCTGGTGGCCCCACAAGGGGGCCGGCGGATTATTCGTATTTTGAAGTTTGCTATTGCTTTCGCGTTATTTGTGTTGATCGTATTCTTCTTTCGAGACGTTCCTTGGCCTTCCCTTCGTCCGCGCACATGCTTCGAGCCATGATGCGCTAACCCTCCCTGTTCTTGGCCCCCCTCTGCGACGCTCACGATAGGAACGGGCTTCTGCTATTGCATGTCTTTCAGCCATTTTGGGGGTATCTTGGAGGCTTCTCGTCGCGCCACGGCTGGATTTTCCTCGGCATTCAGCCAAGATTCGGAGATCCATCTTTCAAGCTCGGGATGCTTCCGAGGAGGAGGACGAGGATGACGAGGACGAGGAGGAGGAGGAGGAGGAGGAGGAGGACGAGGACGAGGAGGAGGAGGTGGGTCCCCAGAGGTGCCTCGGGGGGCTGCCATAGGGGACCAGGAGAGTGGGACCAGCGACGCTCAAAGAGTCCGATTCTCGATCCTTGGACCTCGGACCTCGATCCTCGGGGCCCTCCACAGGGTTTCCTGCGGCTTCCTGCGCAGCTCACTCGGCGTCTGAGCCCATGCAGCAGCCGAGCGGGCAGCTCCGCGGGCTCTATTCCAGGAGGGCGGCCGCCTTTCGGCCCGTCCGGCCGCCGCATGGGCTCGATCCCGGCTCCGCTCGGCGGCCGACCAGGCCCCGGGCGCCGAGGGGGCTCGAAGGGAGCCGCACGGCGGCAGTTAGAGGAGGCGACGACGACGACGACGACGACGACGACGACGACGACGTGCCAAGACCCAAACCACTACCCTCGACCCGTTTTCGCCTTTTTGGGCCTCTCGGGAGGCCCTCGTCGTCACCGCCAGATTCGCTTCGAAGCGCGCGTCGGGAGAGGTCCGGGGAGCAGTCTCGGCACCTTCTTTCGGCTCTTCCCCACGCAGGTGGTGGCGACCCGCCTCGCCTCGCCCTTCGGCCCGCTGGCGGGCGCCGAGGAGGAGGGCGGCTCGGCCCGGCGGGCGCTGGTGGCCGCGGGCCAGAAGCGCGCGGGCGGGCGGGTGGGTGGGCCCTGGCCCCCTGGGGCGTAGGCGCCCAGTCCTAGCCACAACAGAACGGGGCAGGCCAAGCCCTGTCATCCCTGCGGGTGATCTGGGTCTTTGGGGCGTGGGGGGAGGGGGGAGGGGGAAGAGGGCAAGCTAGGTGCGCTCGCGCAGCATGTGACATCCCATCCCTCCCTGCCATCCCTTCCCATGGCGCGGATTCTTCATGACCCGCGGACGCGTGTCATAGCCGACCTGCGACTCCCACAGGAAGACCACTTGGTGTTATGCGACATTGGTAAAGAGGGAGCTGCGTGCACAGAAGGAGGAGAGGGCCGAGGAGGAGGAGGAGGAGGAAAAGGAGGAGGAGGCGGTGAGCAGGAAATTGAGCGGGAGGAAAAGGATGAGAACGAAGATCAACAGCAGGAACTACAGCGGAAGGATAGGGAGGAACAGGAAGATTTGGGGAAGGCGGAGGAGGGGAAATGAGGGGGGGCGACAACGATGAAGAAAGACTCGGATTCAGAAAAGCGGCCCGCGCTAGGGCGAGACGAGCAGCAGCAGAAGCAGTAGGAAGTGGAGTGGAAGGGGCGGGAGGAACAGGAGGACCAAGGGAAGACGGAGGAGGGGATATGAGGGGGGACCACTGGAGCAAGACTCAGATCCAGAAAAGTGGCCCACGCTGGGGCGAGAGCGCCTGTCTGAACGGCGGGAGCACAGCGCCGATCCGAAAATGAGGCCCGCGCTGCAGCGGGAGCACCGTTTTGAAGCACCGAAGGCGATCGGATTGTACAGCCAAACGCAAGAAACACCAACTTTTGAAATCCTGCGTGTAGGCAAAATGCCGCACTCGGAGGTGGCGGGAGATCGAGGGGGAGGGGGGAGGGGAGGCAACTCCTCAGTTCGTCGAGTGGAGCTGCAAGTCACCACGCCTACAGCAGAGCACATGGGGATGGACTCCGCGGCCAGAGCCAACGCCTTCTGCGAGCACAGAGCCCCCCGAAAGGATCCCGTCCTCTACCCTCCGGCCTTTTCGTCCTCATAGTGCACACTCGATCTTCTCCTCCTCCTCCTCCTCCTCCGTAGCCGTTTTGGCTCAAGATGTCTTGACCCCAGCAGTGTCCAGTGGATACCGCTGGGCCGCGGCCCGCTTTCAATTTTCTTCCTGCCACAGCCACGGGCTTGCGGGCACCCAGTTTCATATTCCGCCCTCGTGATCCTGTGTGTTGTGGCATACGTATTCTCCACTGTGCCTGCTCGAGCTGCTGCTGCGCGCCCGCGCTCATCACGCCAGACGTCGCAGTCGCAGCTGCCAATCAAGACGGAAAAGGCTTAGATTCATGGCACCATGCAGCAGCCAAACTTCGAGCGTAAGAACTCCCAGCCCACCTTCGAGAGCAGCTCGAGGAAACGCTCTCCGCCCAGCCTAAAACGTCAGCCCACGGATTCGAGAACACCGCCAAGGCCGTCGTAGAGCCTGCGCGCACCTAGTTCCTCTCCTCCATCACGTCCATTGCTGCTGATTTCAAAACCAGGCACGAGTTCTAGAGCTCCCGGATGTCAAGGCCAGGATCGCCGCCATCGAGACTGCTACTCGAGAGCCACGCGAACCTGCCAAGCTTCAAAATGTCATGGACGACGCCGGGTCTCGCAACCCCAGTATCGACGTGGCCATCCTCGGGACCTGGGACCGCACCGCTGACCCATGCACGTTCTGGTGCGGCGCCTCCACAGCCTTCGGCATTGACGATGTCAAGACCTCGTTGGCGCAGTGATTCAAAGACGCCAACATCACATATGAGCTCATTTCGTTCAACACCACGGGCCCTGCCAAGCGCCACAGCTTCACCTTTACTGGCGGCACAGTGGTTGCTGAACCGCGAGCAAGGCGACTCCACGAAACACTTCATGCTGGACGCGATTGGCGTGATGTCAATATAAGTGAAATTCAAGCGACTCGCCACCCCCACCAACCAGCGCTTCGACCAAGACACCCTCCGCCTCCACATGAGCCAGGGCTACATATCATACCGAAACGAGGTGCTGGTTAATTTGCAGGCTAGTTGTACTGGCGACGAGCCAACCACATATATCGAGACCCAGCGCTACCAGTGCCAGCCCGCCTTCTGGAAGCACCTGCTCCAGGACATGCTCGAGATCGCGACCCTCTCCACCGCCCGCCGCGCTGCGGCCGCCCTCTCGGAAAGTGCGACCGACCGCTGCTTCGCCTCGTTCCCGTCCCGCGACGCCCCCATTCATGGACATCACACTGAACGCTGGCGACTTTCCTCTTGAAGGCCCCAACGGGATGATCAGTGATCGCATGATCGCGCAGCTCCGCATCCGCCCAGTCCGAAGCCGCCCAACTCATGACCAAGCTGTCCCAGCCTTCATCTTTGACTCGCTCCACTGCGCCCGCCACTACAGGGTTCTCGCCGAGGCCAATGACGTAACTCAACTTTCCGCTGCGCACCAATGGCGCCACCAGAAATCGCCGACGCACGAAGCCGCACGCCGCGCGCGCGACACTTTGGCCGCCATCCCCACCGCCGAGCTCAAATCGCAGAATGGCAACATCAGCGGGGATATTCGCGGCAGGACTCTCCGCGGCATCGCTCGGGCCATATGGTATCAAGACGCGAATCTCGCTAAGAAGCTCATAGACAACGCGGACATCGGCCACGAGCACCTCGAGATCGGCGGCCGCGTCGTCGAGCTGCTGGACCCGGGCGCCTTCGCCCAGGAGACCGCCGATGCCCGCGCCAGCCTGAGCGAAGAACGACGTGCGTTCGCGCTGCCGCCAATTCTCGCGCCGCCTACGCCCATCGCGACGTCGCTCTAGGTGACCGATGGCGCCAACGCTCTGGGCGCGAAGCCCGCAGTGGTGAATTTTGGAAGCCGTTTGCGCGCCGCCTGGTCCGCGCTGGCATCGAGATAGAGACGGGTGCCACTTCCGCGACAGTCTACAGGGAGGCTGGAAACATATGAGGCGGCCGGGCCCGGTTGCGTTTGTTTTTTTTTGCACCCCGGTTCTTTTTTTTTGGGGCGGCGAGGGAAATCTTGAAAAAGGGGTACTGTAACCCGTTTGCGTTTCCAGCCGCTTGTGCTTTTTTTGAGGGCCGCGCGCGCCCCCCAAATGGCGCGGTGAGATCTTTGTGTTTCCGCCCGCTTGTGTTATTTCATTTCGGCCAGCGCGTTTCGATTGTCGTTTGCGGCTCCGCTGGTCGGTCCATTGATATCTGGCTTCTTAGATCTTCTTAGCTCCCCCCCGCTTCCTGCGCCACTGCAAAGGTCTTTTTATTTGTTCGTCGTGGGCCAGCCTCTGTGTTTTTTGTTAGTGGCTTAGGCGTGTCGCAACAAGGCTACGCCAAGATATTTGCGCTGTTGCTTGCTGGTCTGCCCGTTTTTTGTTTATAGCCCCCATTCCCCCTCCCAGGCCACCGCCGACATCTTTGTATTATTCGCCGCGGGCCAGCCTTTGTGTTTGTTGTTTTCGGCCCAAGCGACGCGCCCTGAAGCTACGTCAAAATATGTGCGTTTTTGTTGGTCGGCCTGTCGGCCCCCTTTTTTTTGGCTCGCCCCCCCCCCCCCCCCTCCCAGGCCGCCGCCAACATCTTTGTATTATTCGCTGTGGGGCAGCCTTTGTTTTTGTTGTTTTTGGCTCAAGCGATGCGCCCTAAAGCTGCGTCAAAATGTTTGTGTTTTTTGTTGGTCTGCCTGTCGGTTCCCTTTTTGGGGCTCGCCCCCCCCCCCTCCCAGGCCACCGCCGACATCTTTGTATTCTCTCGCGCAGGGTGTCTAGAGCTCCGACCACTTTATTTCGGCGTCGT